>JAVSBV010137947.1:0-16623 GCA_033117975.1 Parotocinclus spilosoma | reverse complement strand
GTGTGTGTGTGTGTGTGTGTGTGTGTGTGTGTGTGTGTGTGTGTGTGTGTGTGAATATATGTGTGTGTTTCCTTACTCGGTGGTAGTGGCATCCTCAGTATCACCGCTAAAGTGTATGGCTGACTGTGGAATAATGGACAGTTGTCGAGGTGAAGACTCGACATCGTGCCTAATTACAGCGGGGCTACCAGGGTCTTCATCACACACAAAGAACTGTGGAAACAGACAGAGCACACTGATGATCAGAACTGATTTGCACTCGTGTGGAAATCTGCCTGTATGCGAGTGTGGTTACCTGCACTGGTTCCTTTTGAAGATCTAAATCTGCATCAGGTGTAGGCGTACTGGTGTTGCATTCTTGATCTGGGGGGCTGCAGACCTCTTCCTCTCCTTCCTCTTCCAGCTCATCCTCCTCAATAGTGGGAGCTCCACCACTGCTTGCTGAGCCTCTTCTCCTCCCGCTCCTCTTTTTGCGGCCACCCTTTTTCCTTCTACCATCAGATGGAAGGTGTTTAGACAGTGGATGGTGGATGTGCATGGATGACTGGCGGTGGTCTGAAAATTGTACAGATGTCAGTGAGACTCTGGAAAACCTCACACATAATCATGAATTTTGGTGGTGATGCTTTTGATGGATAACCTACACCAAAGGGTAAATAGAAAGTTTAAGAGCTAGGATGAAAACAATGTGAAAAGGAACGTCATTTATTAATTGTTTGTTTGTATGAGGTTTTACACAATGGCCACTTTCTGGTAATAATATTTTACTGCTGCTCAGGGGGGTGCCCTGCATATATCTGGGAATATTGAATTCTTGTGTTTAGGCTGCACTCAGTGGATGTGTTTTATTGAAAAAATGGCCCAACATATTGGTGGGTTATGCGTTGGGTGTTGGAGGTGCTGATGGGAAAGTGTAGTGTGCCCAATATGGCACCTGGTCCACACGGTTTGGTCTGCTTGGTCAGGGAGGGAAGCCAGTATTTTGTCTCTTATGGTGGCCGCACATAGCTTCTTGTTTTAGGACTGAACTGAACATGGGACTGCAAGTACTGTATATTGCTATAGCTCATATATTCATTGTACTGGTGGGAAATGCACATAAAACAGGGTTCACCTAAAATGCCAGTGTAAATAAGCTGAAGTTAAAATAACAACTTGGATCGGACCAGATTGATAGAACTGATTCACGTTTCACCTAAACTTATGCACTTATGTGACACAAAATGTGAGTTTGGTCCAGAACTTGGCCAAACCCAGTTTTCAATTGATACAGAATGAAAAGTACTGGTATTCTTACACTCAAAGTCTTCCTCATTAAAAATGCGGTGCTGCTCAGCGAGCAGTCGCGGTGCCGGAGAGAGGATCTGCTGGAAGCGCTGCACTCCTAGAGTTTTGTTCAGGTCCCCATCTTCATAATCATCACCATGTCGTCGAAGGGGAAGAGGCACTGTACCAAGCTGATGGGAAACAGGAAACGATGTGTGCGACACTTTAGACAGTGCTTCCATATACATTGCCAGCAATAAACACTGCATTAAAATCTCCACTACATTTACGGCATTTAACAGACACCCTTATCCAGAGCGACTGTATACTAAAACTGAACCTTTAGATTGAGCGGAGAACTGCAGTAGCTAAAACTAGAGACTAGAGGGAGACAATTTGTGCTTTTTTTTAGCAACCTTAAAATCTCAACATATTCTAATGACTGATACAATAATGTACACAATTAACTTTACAACTGAACTGTGTCCCAATCTATCATTACATTAAACAACACATTACAGCCACTTAAGCTAACTTGACAAAGTAAAAAAAACCAAACAAACAACACAGAGTGCCCATGTGCCGAAGAATCTGATAAACTGCCAAAAATATCAGGAATGCATGAACATGTGTAGCTCATTTCGTGTGATTTGAACGCAATATTCTTCTGCTTAAGTGCTCTCTATATGTTATGATAAGGATTAACATGGTCTTGTGCCACATTGCTTTTAATAATGCCATGTTTTTTTTATAGAAGAAAAGAGTGCTTTTGCTTTGATATGTTCAGCGAGAACCAAGCATACCATAACTTCTCACTGACACTGCAGGCACAGAGTGCGATTAAGCACACCTACTATGGATCAATCATGCATAACACTGCAGGTTTAGCACAACCGCAGAGGTATTCCTAAGTATTTTAGAAATGCTGTGACAAAAGGTACACAGAGATTTATCATCAGAGAGAGAGAGAGAGAGAGAGAAAACGCTAGCAACTGAAATGTGGTGGCATATTAGGGGTGGGCAATACAGAAATATATGACACCTAAAGACACAATGATAACGTGATACATGTGTAAAACTAAGTCTATTAAAAATAAGGTACTGTGCAAAAGTCTCTTGCTTTTTTAGTTTATGTTCTGATTATTCCCTATTGCCTTTGTAATGGTTACTGCACTTTGTAGATCTAGACTGTAGTCCATCACTTCCCTCTACATTCTTTGTTAATCCACATTCCTCTGTTCTCTAATTGTCAGGCCTCCCCCAGGGACCAGCACAGATCTGCACTGCAGTGACACTTATGTGGTGGTGTTCTAGTGTGTGTTGTGCTGGAATGAGTGGGTCAGTGCTCCTGGAGTTTTAGACCACCTCACTTCCACTGCTGGAATGAAAGCAGTCCACCAGCATCCTGTGAGCACTGATGTAGGATTAGAAGTTGACTAACAATAACAAAGTGTGCAGCAACAGATGAGCTACTGTGTCTGCAGTATAAAAAAACAGATTTTGTCTCGATTAATGGGTTTACATGCACTTTTACTGGGAAACCTCCAGGATTACATGACTCGGGCAGTCATCGGAGTTCTACTTTACAAAAAGTCAATAGCCTTACAAAAGAATACATCATAAATAAATATCATTTTTGCGGTTTACTTCCAGGGTTGCCAGATCCAGTATTTAAAGTCCGCTAAAGGAAAAAAAGATTTTCTTACAATGAGTAGACCTGGGAACCGTGTTGGGTTACGTTTGTGTGCATGAGCAGACTGAGAAAACCGGCTGAAATTGTGGGAATTTGTTACATGTGGTGCGAAATCCGATTACTGAGATTAAAACCCAGCGCTATCAAATTTCTTATTCTGACCTAAAGCCCTTCATCTAATCTCAGAAATGTAATTATGCTGTTTAAATGCTTATACTTGAATAATTGGATTATTAAGTGCATGTAAACACACAGTGTCGGAGCAGTGCTAAGAATGATCCACCTCCCAAACAGTACCTGATCTGTGCTGGTCCAGTTTGGGTCCTGACTACAAAAATATGTAGAGGAACAGATGGATTACAGTCTGCAATTGTAGCACTACAAAGTGCAGTAAAATTGAAATAAAGCATAACCAGAATATAAATGAATAAATATAATACACCAAAGACTGTAAGCTTAGAAATTCTGTAAAAAGACAGTCTGCTCTACACTGACAGCTGATTACTAAAGTAAAAACTGCAGACGGACAGAAAAAAGGGTGAAGACATAAACCCACGCAAAACCACTGGGGTGATTAGATGTGATTAGCTCATCACAGGCAAGACACACCCCCTTGCTTCAGGTCTTAGTTTAAAAGTTATCTTTAAACCAGGCACTGACATCATAACTATATAGTAACATATCACTATCTGCTGTAGCACACACAATGTTCGTCTTATAAACAGAACTGCCGGTCACAGAACAACCTCTCAAGCACTGCATTTACTCTGGTACACACATATGAGCGATCTAAACACACACCACACGCACATTCGTTCCTTCTGAGTACGGCTTAGCTTTGTCAATGCTGTAAAATATTGCTAATAAAACTAACTTTAAAAAACAACACAGCACGAGTTGGTGTTATGATCAGAGATCTTAGCACTGGGTTCTGAGATGTTTTCAAAGGTTCCCCACCTTCACAGCCCAATCCAAATGCACAAAAGCTCACATATTGGGTTACGCTTTCCCACAGGAACTGGGCTGCTACACTGTTATTTTGGACCCCATTTTAATATGGTTTAATATAACTTGCTAATGGAGTAAAGATGAAAATTAACCATAGACTACGAATAATGCATTCAATGGTAACACGTATGTATAAACTGCACACCGTGCCACTCGAAAAGAAAAAACTAAACTGGAACAAAGCTTAGAACAGAGCTGTTCTAACATCTTGCTGAATTGCATGATCATATTTCAGGAGAGACAACAACCAGAGTAAAAACAAGCCTCCGAGGTTTTTATGCTTCGTAGCTTTTTCAAATCTAAGACAGTAACCTTCAAAGCAATCTTTTAACGTCTGGGGAATTAAACAGTATCAGTCAGAAAGCTCACTCACACACTTCTCTGACACTGGTCACTTGTTTGGCAAACAACGATGTATATGTTAATTAGCTTATCAAAATGTATAGATAAGCTTATGTGTTATAGGCTATATGCAAATCTACATATGTGTAGTGCTTTTGAATATAAACATAAATTTTTTTTTTACTAAATAAAAATAATTATTTAAAAAAAACCCACTCGGATGATTGAGACTTGTGATGTGACGTGTTATCCTGCTACACTGTGGTCATAAAGGAATGGACATGTTGAGCAACATTACTGATAAAACTTATTCAAACAGTAATTAACAATGCTCAGTTAATATCAAAGGACCCAAAGCGTGCCAGGAAACTATCCCCCACACCATTACACCACCACAAGCCCAAACTACACAAAATGCTACGGTAGAAATTCACAGAAGAGTTGCTTCATTGTGAAGGGCTGATTAGACAAGTGTGTTAACAAGAAGCTGAACAGGTGTACCTACTAAAATATATGGCAGATACCCCCATAACACTAAGGTGAGTGGAAATTCAATACAGTTTGCAAGATTTTTTGTATTAATTATCGTATAAGTATTCACCCTCATAGCTCTGGTGCAGCCATTAGAGGTCCCCTAAATTATTAAATGGGGTCAATTTGTCCACTTGTGCCTCACTTGTGCAAAAAGTGTTGCATCATTTTAATGTAAATGCAACTTAGACAAAATAAACAAACAATTTTGAGACAAAACTCAACTTAACAAAATATGGCTCATGCCCCAGGATGTCGGTCTGCCAAACAGATGTTTCTAAACTTTAAACTTTCCACTAAGCACCTTCAAATTTATAATTAAGAAATATAAATATGATAAGGCAAGAACAGGTCATACTTAAAAGTCAGTAACCAAAAAGAGCAAAAAGGGCAAAAAGGGCAAACACGCTTGGCTTTTTAAAAGACTTGCATATACAAATGTACTTTTGGATCACTTTTGGATTTTGACAAATTCATGTAGGAGACAGCACATTTTTTGGAAAATATCATTTGGTGTGATGAAACCAACTGAACATTTTGACCTTGTTGACATGCATGATAAAAAACAAACATTGCCCATCTCCACAGTGAAGCATGGTGGTGGCTGCATGATGCTGGAGGAAGAATCTGGAAGGATACCTGTTCCATTTTGCAACATCACATTACTAGTAGGATGGAGTTTCAATTTCTAACAACAAAAAAACCCTAGGCATACTGCTAATGCTAATGAGTGGTTCAAAGCAGACTGCTCACAATAATAATGAAATATCCCCTAATTTTTGTGAGCAGTGTATTTGTATCCCCAAGACCTCAAACTGATTAAAAACTGTTAAGATTTTTACATTGCTGCATACCAGACATTTCTATGGCCTAAAATGTGTCAGGGTTTGAGCAATTTTGCCAGGCTTAACAGCTGATCGATACATAGTCTAAAAAACGTGACCAGGTAACACATCTGCTTTTTGTTTAGTTAGCCACTGAGAGCATTTAATTTGAGGTTCTAACACTACAAATATGTCAAGGGGTGAATATTTTAAAAGGCAAAAATCTGAATAAATGTTTTCAACTTTTAAAATGTCCCTAAATAAGTACATAGAGCTACTGAAATCTGGGAGTAGCCAGGACAGCTCACAGCAAATGGCTGTTGTTAGATTACATCTGATCTGTTTTGAAACCTGCTATTGAGGAATTGCATCATTTTAGTTTATCAGCACTGCGTGGGATAACCCTGTTATTCACCCTCGACACAAAAGACTCACCTTGAAGCACAGCAACAAGTTTGTGCAAACATGAAAGTCTTGCAAGCCAAGCAGAGAAGAAGCCCACACTATACAGCCAAAGACCTCCACAACATTCTTTATTATTCTGAGAAACGTTTCCACATGACTGTGATGTCAGGCATTGATTTTTGACAATAACAATTCGTCAATTCTGATGGAGGTAGGTCAAGTTCTCCATCAAAGCTGACAAACCATTTTTAGGAGGGCAGGGCAGGGCAGATTGAGCCGATTGCCTACTTGGGAAGGTGGAAGCCTATGAAATGATGTCACAAGTGTTCAATACAATTCATTCTACTTCCACTCTTTGTCTATGGATATTCCACACCCATATGCTTCACATTATGAACCTGTTCATGGTGAGTGTGGCTAAAACACAGAAACCACTAATTACAAAGGGTGTGTACATACTGACCTAAAGTTTAACTAAAACCCTGATATCAAAGCTCAAACTTCAAAGTTTGTTTTGCTTGCTAAAGTTTTTGGCTGTGATTAGAGTCTTCACTTAACCAGGAGTAGTGAGACAGGTCAAATCTTCTAGCCCATTTTAATGTGGTAATCACAGACCTGCCATAAAAACACCTACATGGCTTTGCAGTTAATCAGCAGTTAACTGACAGCACTTAAAGGCTTGCAGGATCCAAAGAACCCAACAAGTTATAAAGCTAAGCCATGACAGCATTACTCTTGGCAAAGAAGACCACCACCTACTTTAGAACTCATTATACACAATATGTCAGAACACAAACCGTTTAATTTCCCACAGACAACTGGAAGCATGTATTTTAGATTCCCAACCTAAACTGCTGGGCCTAATTACAACAAATAATTTCTGCTGTATTCACCACTGTTACACAGAAAGACTAGAGTTCCCTTTAAGCTCAAGGACCAAATAAACATCATACGATTTTTAGAGGAGTCATTCTACCAGACGCTAGGATCACATGCATGCACAGAAACAGATATTTTTATTCTCACACCCCTTAGGCAGGGTCCAGTGATTACTCTGGCTAAATCAAAGCTGGTTTTAATCAGTAAAGCTGCACTGGAATGCTGTGGTGTAGGTGTTGTACCACTGCAAGTCACCCACAGCAAAGGACTAACAAGTACTCGTCTTAGAATGTACAAACTCCACGTTACCTACCCTACCATGCAAAAGTCTTAGGCCACCTTAAGATTAGCCATACAATTGTTTTAGCAATGGTATAACAACCATATACAATTATTTATCTTTATATGTCTATATCTCTTTATTAGAATACAGTTAGAAATGACAAGAAATGCGTAATCAGAATTTCTTTATAAGAAAAAAAATCTTCTATAGGTCACACTAGCAAGTGCTCTAGAGCAATAGCGACATCTGGCATCGAGATGTCAAGAAGGTATCAAGTGGGTATGGTCTTTTTGAAATGGAAGAACAGTATGAAACAAGATTAAGATGAATATTAGGGAAAAGGAGTAGTATAAAGTGATAAATCCAAGTTTAATTTTTTTAGGTCCAGTTGTCAGCAATATGTTATATGGTCATTAGAAATGCTACAACAACAAATTGACAGGTGGCCTAAGATTTCTGCACAGTACGGTATATATGGCAAATATTATACAAAAAGGGTCACACTTGTGTGGACAATATCTAGTAAAAAATCATTTTATGGTCCTGGCCAGTAATATTTTTCAGGTAAATTACATTTCACTTCCTAAAACATGCTAACAGTTGTTCTCGAAATGTTTAAAATACCAACATTTCAATTTTATGTTTAGAATACACTGGAGTTATCCCTCACAATTCCCTACCTCACAATTAAAATCTTTTTGCTGCAGTATAGCTCTGTATACTTGTTGATGTACATATAGATATATGTAGTTGTTTTTAGAAAATAAGATTAAGGAGTGTTGACCCTTGAACTTTCCTCCACGGCCACCTTAGTTAAAGACAGGAAAGCCAAGCAGTAACAGTAACATAAGATGCTCTTTTTGAATTTTGAATTCTGTGAAAACCTGATGGACATCAGACTAGTGGCATCAACCATGCATTTCCAAACACCATCAAATATGTTAAATAAAAGAAATCATAAACAATAACCATTAAAAAGAGACTTCCAGAAAACAGGCAACCACAGCCTTGCTCATGGCAGTAGATAAAACATTTGCGAGAGGCCCTTACCACCCCGTTTTAATTTCCTATATGTCTATTACAAAGGCTTTCATATGACTTTCAAAAGAATAGAAACCAGTTGGTATTTGCCCTTACAAAAAAGCCTAGAGCATATTATTATTATTATTCTAACATTGGTTAAGGTGTACAGATAGTAACATAAAAAACACTGGTTTAAAATTTAAGAGAACATTAAATTGGCATTTTCCTATTAAATCAATTAATCTTTACACACCACATGTTCAAGTTCATTAGTTCAAGTTTGGGCTAAAGACTGTTGATTGATTTATTGTGCAAGTTACTCGTGTTTTTATGACTTTCAGCTATTTATTTGTAACAACTTGTCAATGGCATCCTGTCCTATTGTAAGTAGTACTCCTTTGTTTGACCTCACACTACCTATATATTCTCATTCATTGCCTTAATTACTTTTCCTAGTTAGGGTCACAGATAAGCAGGTGCCTACACTTACACTCTCAAAACTTACATTCACACACTAAAGATACTTTGGAAATACCAATTACGTCTTTGGAAAGTAGGAGAAAACAGACATGGGTTTGGCATCAAACCAGGATAGGGGGCAGTCAAACAAAAAATATCAGTTGTTTTATTTATTAACCACTCATGTTCTCAGCGGTACCTCTGATGCTGATCTTTTTAAAAAATGCCTTAAAATGACTAAGTGACTATGTGTGGTCAGTGTCCATTTCAGTCAACATCTTGTTTCACAGAAAATAACGGTACACACTAATGGTGCACACCTGTACGTGTATTAATGACTTTCTAATGGAACATTAATAGCAATAAACACGGCATATATAATTTCTGTACATTTTCATACCACAATGCTGTAAATTGAACAAACTGACAAAAGTTACACAAAACGTACAACGTTCATAGTTGGAGTATCCTGGAAACATTCAGTAAAATCATTGTTAGGTAAAATTATAGCCTCCAGAATATCTGGAATCAGCTAACAGTCCTTGTGTTTTTTCACCCTTCCCTGCAGAATGTTTCTAGTTCAGAAATACTGTTAGCTGGGGACTAGAAAGGCCATCCCAAAAGCTTTCATTTCCTCAAGTCTGATTTTATCAGGTATGTTTGAATAATTGTGATTTCATATCAAATCTCTTTCTAGTTTTAGTTTCTCTAGCTGTCTGGCTTGCAGGATTTATTAATATTTAGCAGAATAAATTCTTTCCTTTAGCTGCACAATATTCCCAGTGCTGTTGGCTGCCACAAATTGTTCCTGAAACAATTTGTTTCTTCAAACATCCCCTAGTGATTGCGGCTAAAGAGCTTACTCTTTATTTCATTGGACCAAAGGTATGTTAAGCTTTGCTTTTGATGACTCTTGCATAAGCATCATGGTTTTGTGCGCCACTATTTTTGTACCAGTAACATTTCCTACGCTTCTCGACATTATATAAGGGTTTTGTGTTGCATATCTTATTTAACTATGGGCCACAATATTTGAGCATTCTCTTTGTAATCCAGATCTTGTCTTTAGACATTTAGAGTTTCCATTAACTTTCATTTCATAACATCATCTCATTTCATTTTGAAAATACAGTGAAAATGCAAGCATGAAACAGAGATGTTTTGTAGCCTTCTCCTGCTCTGTGGGAATCTGTGCTGCTTAAAGGAACCCATGGGGTTTGAGGGCAAACGCAATGCCCTGAGAGCTTTAAAGGGAAACATCATTATTTATTATTAAGCTTTGGATTTGTCTACACCTGCCCATGAATAGAGCCAAATAGTGTAATTAAGTTCTAATATACTGTATGTGCTGCTGCAGCAAGCACAGATCATTAAGTTTAAAAAAAGGTCCCCCAAAATCAGGCATCCAAGCAGCAATGGAGCATTAAAATTTGTACACACACTTGGACATAAGATTCTGACAGTGCATACTCACCAAATGTCCAGGAAGCCCTCCTGTTTGACCTGTGTCTCCTATGTTCTGAGAGTCACTCATGGCTCAGTGTGATAAGTGTTAACGTGATAACAAGTGTTTCGATTGTGCGTTAGCCTTTTTCTCTTTTGCTCAGACTCAGTTGGGACGTTTCGGACAGCATAACCTGTGAGGAAAAAATAAAGGACACTTCAATCAAGTGGTACAAACAACAAATAATGGAAAAACAAACATCTTTAATGAAGTTCTGAATTCAGCCATTTGGTGAAGCACCTGATTTAAACTCAGATGTGAAATAAATCCTTATTATGCTAAAACCTGCACAGAGTAGGAAGAAATGTAACTGAATCTATTCTGACCTTCAGAGGTCTACCCACGTTTAAAACTACTGTAAAATGACACTGCCATTCAGCAGGATGAGGGACGAGAATATTCCATCACGCTACCGAAGATAAATAAATGAGCCTGCAGGCTACTAATCCACCTGCCTCTACAAGTAGTACCGCATTAATTCACATACCTTAGTATCAAGTTTTCATTCTAGCAGACTAATGACCTGTGACCTAATTAGTAATAAATGCTACCGACAAACGGAATACACACAATATAAGAAGAGTGTTAAATGGATTTAACACTTTTTTTGTGAAAATTAATAAATAATTAGTCCATTGGCACTGTTGTTCAGCTCAGTCAGATGGATGCTGTCCAGATGCCAGCACCTGCAGGTTCCTTGACATAGACCCAAAATTTCTATGTTATGTTCACCGAGAAACTTGGTTATTAACATAGCATTATTACAAGCAGCAGTGTCCTTGCATGTGAAACCCTTTTAATGGAATGCAATGATGACTACATAAGTTTTCTTGGAGGTAACCATAGTAAACAGAAGAAAACCTAAAAGCACCACTACCCTTTTAAAGCAACAGTTCTGCATTTCTAATCAGCATGCCAGAGTGATATCAGCTGTCTTGTCCTCATTAACCTTTTCTCTTGAGCTAACAAGATAATCACTGAAATGATGTTACCTGGATACTTGTAGGGCTAAAATGCAGTGGCTGGAAATCAGAATTTTGGGATAAGGTCATTTTCATGAGTGGGAATGACTTTGCAATTAATTGCAATTCATCTGATTGCTCTACACAATTTTCATACAAATTAAGTTAATAGTAAATAAAGGTTAATACAAATTGCTGCCATAAAAACTGATTCAGCAAAATTTGTGAAAACCAAAAATTGTGCCATTCGCAAACTTTGGGCCACGACTGTACATGCAACCTATTTGGATCTCTACACTGGGTATAATAGTAAAACCAAATGTGAACATTTATTTAACATGTGGTCAGTGTAGAAAATATACATTTTATCTGTATGTTTTTGTTAAGATGTGAACTAAAAGACACCACTTCTGTCCTGTAAAGTTTAATGTTACTGAACAGATAAATTACCCATTAATCAGAGATGTGTTTTTATTTAAAATCTGTTACTATTTCAAACACTAATGCTGTTCCATAACTGAGTTAATTGTTTTATTTCATCTAATAATCAAAGGGAAATGTTAAAAAGCATTTATGCATTATCAGCTGCAACCTTTACATTTATTGGATTTGGATAATTTGTCATTATGTCAATTAATGTAAGTTATGTCATGAGTAAATTATGTTTTAGTAAAAAGACTATGACTAAAACTAAATAAAAATGATCACTGCTATATACCCTCATATCATGCAAGTTCATTAATTAATTTATGCATTCAGTTTCTTATCCACTAGATTCTTGACATGATTGTGGGAGACCCGGGGGTCTAACCGGCAGCATAGGGTGCAAAGCAGGAACAACCCTAGACAGGGCGCCAATCAATCATAGATACTGTGTAAATGAATTACACAAGTTTTGTCTCAGTGGGCATGTATCAGACACAAGGCTGATTCTTTACAAGCCTCAGTAATAGCATTGGTTTTATCTTTAACTTTCTTTAGTTGCATATCTTGAACTAAGATCAGTGTTCTATTTCCACTTATTTGGGAAACGTTTAAATGCAAGCAAGGATTTTTTTTGCCGTTTATGCCTGCTCCCACTTCCTGAAACTTTATTTCCTGAACTCCAGAAAAGGATGATCTGATATGCTTAAACCTCTCTAACGCTAACAAGTGGCTGTAATAGTCGTTACGAAATTGTCTGCAGTGGTCTCGTTTCCTAATTTTCTCCCCATGAATATAGCCTCTAATAAATATCTTACAAAAAGGGGAACATGTGGAGAAAATTTGGTTAGTTTAGTATAAAGCGAAGTGCTAACAGAAAAACTGCTATTACAGTGTATGGTGTCTACACAAAGTTACAAAATCAGCATGAATCAGCAGAGTGGTCAGTCAGAAAGAAACACTTCATGCTAGAGACAGAAACATTAAGCACGCCAAACATCCCCGTTTCTACAGTCATTTTTCATTTTATCAGTTTCACTTACCACATAGAAACACTTTGTATTACAATTACAGACTGCAGTACATCTGTTTCTCTACGTACTTTGTTAGTTCCCTTTACTCTGTTCTCTAATGGCCAAGACACCCACAGGGCCAGTACAGATCAGGTATTATTTGGTTAGGGAATCATTCACAGAACTGCAGTGATACTGATGTGGCAGTGTATTACTGTGTGTTGTACTGGTACATGGACCATGTGACTTGTTAGTGTTACAAGTTCTCAGGTGTGAATGGGAAGCAGGTGTGTAAAATTTGGTGTTATCGCCCTCACTCTCTCAAACTGGTCACCGGAAGTTAAACATGGCACCTCATGGCAAAGAACTCTCAGCATCTGAAAAAAAGAATTGTTGCTCAACATAAAGTTGGCCTAGGTTATAAGAAGCCAACACCCTGAAAGGTACCACTCAGAACAGGCCTCGCCATGGTTGACCGGAGAAGTTGAATGCACATGCTCCAGAGGTTGGCTTTTGAAAATAGTAGGAGGACGTAGGAGTGCTGGCAGCATTACTTTAGAGGTTAAAGGGGAGAGGAACAGCCTGTCAGTGTTTAGACCATACACCACATACTGTATCAAATAGATGTGCATGGCAGTTGTCCCTCTTCTAAAGATGATGCAAAAGAAAGCCTACAAACAATTTGATGAAGACAATCGGACTAAGGACATGGATTACTGGAACCATGGCCCTGGTGTAATGAGCCCTAAATAAACGTATTTAGTTCAGATGGTGTCAAGTGTGTGACACAGCAACCAGGTGAGGAGAACAAAGACAAGTGCGTCTTACCTACAGTTAAGCATGGTGGGGAGAATATCAAGGTTTGGAGCTGCATAAGGGAACCATGAATTCCAACATGTACTGTGAGCATGATCCCCTCCCTTCTGAAACTGGGTCAAAGGGCTGTATTCCAACAAGGTAATGGCCCTAAACACACCTCAAAGACGACCAGAAAGTGAGGGGAAAGGTGTTGGACTGGCCAAGCATTTCTCCAGATCTAAATCCTATTAAGCATCTGTTGAGGAACACAAGGTCTCTAACATCCACTAGCTCTGTGATGTCATCATGGAGGAGTGAAAGAGAATTTCAGTGGCAACATGTGAGGCTCTAGTGAACTCCACGCCCAAGAGAGTTAAGGCAGTGCTGGAAAATAATGGTGGCTACACAAAATATGAGATTTCGGACACAATCTGGTCATTGTCACTTAGGGGTGTACTCACTTTTGTTGCAAGAAAGAATGCTTAGACATTAATGGCTGTATATTGAGTCATTTTGAGAGCACAGCAAATTTACGCTGTTATACTTTAGACTGACTAGTTTACGTTGTATCAAAGTGTCATATCTTCAGTGTTATCCCATGAAAAGATGTAATACAATATTTACAAAAATGTGAGGGTTTACTCACTTTTGTGAGATACTGTATATACACATAAATATATACACGTGTGTGTAATTTACCTTCAAAACTAAAATATTATACAATTTATGTTTTACTCCAGAGCAGACTGCGATGGAAAGGATGACACCTATAACCCATTACAAAAGGAACAACAAGTACAACAAGTATTATCACAATCCACTGTTCTAAAAGATAATGATACGACTAAGTAAAGAGAAAATAAATTAGATGCTGTGTTTTTGATTCAGCTCATAAGCACACAGAAGATAAAAAGCTGAATCAGCCATAGTTCTCAGTACAAGCCCAAGTCAAATGTTGTTGTGATACACTCTGTAATTGTAGACTCGATTATCACTGCCATTCTGGGATCTGCACTGGGACAGAGGACAGGACAGAGTCACATTCCAGGCACTTATAACTCAGCCAACGTACAAAGCAGCCTGATCTGATACGCGGCTGCTGACTGCATATTTCTCTCAAAAGGTCTCTGCCAGCAGAATAAGCAAAATTCACATTAAGCTGGACAGGAAACATTTTTGCTCGAACGGAAGGGGTGTTCATGTTTTCTAGGCAAACTGCTAACTATTTGGACATCCTCTTTAACACAAACATGTTAACATGTTTCTGTCAAACAGCAGAGCAACAACTATGGAAAATGAGGTTATGATTCAGAGAAAAGCCTGGTAATATAACCTAGTGTGCTCAGATGTACAAAATCTGTGGAAACATCTGTTCAATATGCAATAAGTGAAACTGACAGAAGGGTCGAGGACAAAAATAGTCATACAGACAGAAAATAGAACGAGCCGCAGACACACAGAGAGAATGAAAAGTCGGTCTTACCTTTGAGTGCTTACTGCAGGGAGCCTCCTTCCACGGTAGTCATTGTAGTGCGATGGCAAGCCTAATGTAAATCCATCCAGGCATTAGGGCAATAGAGAAAGAGCGAGGGAGGGAGAGGGAGGGGCACACATAAAGAAGAAATGAATGTGATTGGAGAACAGTACAGCTTTCCAGGTTCATCTAACACTTTACTCCTACACCTTGTCTTCACATTCCCACCCAGTCCCTCTCTCTCTGACACACAACCACATGCATAGTGTTCACTCTGCCCTCTCCATTAGGCTTCCTCCTTCTGACAAACATGTGACTACATGACTTGGCTCTAGGCACCAAATCCTTGCCAATCACTCACACACACACGCACGCACACACGCACACATGTGCTTGCGCACACACAACCTGACCATACATACCGTTTCAACTCCCACAATGGATCAAGCAGGTGAAAAACCGAAATTTAACAATCCTCAAAACAAAAAAAAAATCCCATTAAAGAAATTCTCCTCTCTAGCCTTACCTTTCAGCACCCAGTTTCTGTTAAAAGTTCCGCTGATCTTGCTGTTCTCTAATCTCGGCAGGATTTAAAAGCTCTATGACGCCGTGTACTCAGATTAGTCCAGAAGTCACACAAGTATATGATTGTTACATATTCAGCCCCACAATTACATGGTCATAACAAACTGTGCTAAAGAACCTAAAGATCAAAAAAGGTACACACACACACACACACACACACAATTATCTGAGTAAATGAAATAAAAAAAAAAAAAACTTCTCACAGGACGTCAAAATGTGCAAAAAAAAATCCATTTTGAAAATGTCCACACTCAGTCTATATTGCACCCTGTGCATGTTTAAAAATCAATAGATATAAACAAGAAACATGATGTCCAGAAACTCACACACTTCGTCCATATCTGCATTACAGGACAAACAGAACAGCTCTACTCAGTGTTAGTGATGATTATTACAGCTGCTCAAATAATTGCATCATTGTACAAATGTAAAGTGGATGCTTGGTTTTTAGTTCTGGCAGTTCCTTCCGGCAGGGTTGGGCATCACATGCAGATGTGATTTGCTTTGTGTGTGTGTGGTCTGAAGGTCCTGATCGGCGTAACATCCCCCCACTGAGGCATCAGTGACCTCTACTCAGCCCTGCTATGGACTGACATCCCATTCAGATCACACCTATAAACGTGTCAGACAGAGTCGCTGGGGTATTCAGTCCAATCCATTCAACTGCCACTGTCAGTCTACAGAGAATCTAAATATATATGCTTTATATATTCTAAATGGAACAGGTAAATATTGCTGAAATAGTGGCAATCATTATTAATTAGAAGGTATGTCCACAAACTTTTGTCTATAGTGTAGTTTAAAACATAAAACATCTGGTTACCAGGCTATCTGGTTTGCCAAAGCAAATGCAGTACTTTTCTCTTTTCTTTGCATTATTATCCACAAAAACAGAATGGGTAGACTGGTGTATTATTGGATATAGCCATGGCTTTTACATGTGGCTAATAAAAACAGGGTCACAGTATTTTAACTGCACCCCCCACTCAAAGCAGTATAGAAACCAGGCAGTTCATCACTAAGGTTAAGGTTACTGATGTTTTAAACGGGGTTGACCTCAGGGTGCTATTCAAGCAGTGGCGATTGCTCTAAGACTGCAAGGGAAGCTCAGCTTCCCCTAAAATGTCAAAAAAATAAGTGATCAAATATAT
>JAVSBV010137928.1:0-16624 GCA_033117975.1 Parotocinclus spilosoma | reverse complement strand
GGGTGAGTGAGTGTGTGGGTGAGTGAGTGTGTGGGTGAGTGAGTGTGTGGGTGAGTGAGTGTGTGGGTGAGTGAGTGTGTGGGTGAGTGAGTGAGTGAGTGGGTGAGTGAGTGAGTGGGTGAGTGAGTGTGTGGGTGAGTGAGTGTGTGGGTGAGTGAGTGAGTGTGTGGGTGTGTGACTGAGTGTGTGACTGAGTGTGTGACTGAGTGTGTGACTGAGTGTGTGAGTGTGAGATATTTAATTGGGAAAATTAATCCCTGAGTACTTTAACACCCCTGTCCGGGCCTGTACACTTCCACCTGAGCCCAGTGAATTCCAGGCTGAGCTATGGACCTTTGCCATGACCCTGATTACGATAAGCAGGGTTAAAACACCCACTCTCATTCACTTCCTGTACCTGTTCAGTCCAAATCACAGGCAGTACAGGACACAAGGCATGGATAAACCCTGGGCAAGGCGTGGTCAGTCTCTCTGAGGACACGCGTACTGAGGTTCATTCATACAGAGACGCTGGATACCAGCTGTCTGGAATGTGGTAGGGAAATTAACCATTTGGAGGAAACCCACACAGACAACGAAAGAAGGTGCAAAATCTGGAACACTTAAACCAGAGGTCCCGGGCCTTTGGAGCTGTGAGGCAACAGCTGCGCTGCTCTCTTGTATTTGGCTTGTAAGAGATGGTTTCTATGATTGGGGGGGCCATGTTCTGGGACAGAATGCTTTCAGATTGACTGATGTGTCTCTGTTATTAGAAATACCTTTTGATATTGACTTTATTTTGCAGGGATATGTGAAAAGACAGGCCATATTTGCTTGCAGAACTTGCACAAGTAATGATGTGGAGCCGGCTGGAGTTTGCCTCGCCTGTGCTAACACCTGCCACGATGATCATGACGTTTATGAACTATACACTAAACGGTAGGTCGCCACAATCAATGTACAGTTAGGTATTTTGTACTGTTGTAATCTGACCCTTCATGCATTTGGAATTGTAGTGGAAATGGTGGTTGTTGTAAGAATTAGAGACTGTGATAAGGGGTTGATCACCTCTGGGTACTGTCTGCTTAGAGTTTGGTATGTTCTTCCTATGTTTAAAGTATACAGGTATGCGCTCTTTAACGTCCATTCATTTTAACCTTCAAGGTCTTCAGAATGATAAATTATATGTATTTTCTCATCTGCTTGTTCCTAGATAGAATCATAAGAACCTTTAAAAATAATTGTAGCTATGTATGGTTGTAAATGGAAATATAGGTTAATAATATGTATATTTTATGCATGTATGACTTACTAAACTATTTTTAGTTGTCTTTACATTTTCTAGTGTACGCATGTTGTTTGCAATATTCTGTAATAGGCTGCAATAGGCTGAAATAAATTTCCTGTTTAATTGTTCAGAGCAAACCCAGAAATAAGAAGAATTGTGAAAGTGTTAACCTGTGAATACTAAGGGCTAACTGTACGTTTACATTTATGTCATTTAACAGATGCCCTAGCAGATCTAGAGTGACTTGCAAGTGTTACACTCTTACAATCCAAACTGTGGGTTTATGTACCAGTACCTTAACCTCTATTCCACCACAGTCCCACAACTGTACTCACAAAAGTGTCATTAACTAAGTAATGCGTGGTAAAAAAAAAAAAAAAAATTATGTACTTTTCTGTGTTTGAATTGCATAAAATATGTTGATCAATACCTCATCTCACAGTGGGATGGTAGATGGCTTGTCTAATGTTCCTGGAGATTGAAAATGGTATCCAAAGTTTTGGTTGTTGCATATGTGCTGATCGACACAGATCAGATCACATGCAGATCTCCATCCTGTTTCCTGAACCAGACTTATACTTGTCTTAATCATTCATTCATTATCTTTTCCGCTTATTCCACTTGGGGTCGCGGGCCAGCCGGTGCCCACCCGGCAACTCTGGGCGCAAGGGCAGGAACAACCCCCAGATGGGGCGCCAATCCATCGTAGGGCACACTCACGCACACATTCATACACTAAGGGACACTTTAAGAGACCCCAATTAACCTAACGTGCATGTCTTTGGACTGTGGGAATCCACTGTGGGAGGAAACCGGAGTAAACCCAGGCACGGTGAGGACATGCAGAAAGGTCCCAATTCATTGGGATTGAACCGGCGATCTTCGTGCTGTGAGGCAGAGAGGTGCTAGCCACTCAGCCACCGTGCTTCCTTGTCTTAATCATATCCTTTGCTATTTAAAACTATTGTTTGAAGCAGCACGGGGAAAACGTGTGTAATGGCAAAACAGTAAGCTTTTCTATGTGGGCCTCACTCATGTTCAACCATCCTTGCGCACTCTGTTAAAAATTAAACATCAGACATGTACACATGCTTTGAGGTCATTGCTCTGTTCAATAAGCTCTTTGTGTTCACTATCTGTGTTTGTTTCAGATTTCTGGTCTAGCCTGACATTCACCTTTTTGGTGTCTGCTGAAACCTGAAAAATGTCTTTTTTCTTAAATTATTCAGTGACAGAAATGTAATGATCTCTAATGATCGTGTTTATTATATACACTGCTCACTAAAGTAGGGGATATTTCGAAATGTATGTGAAGAGGATCTCACAAGAACTGCTGGACAATTTAATCCTGTTCATACTCCATTACTGTCACTGTGTTTTGGCACTCTTGGGTGATCATACACCCTACTGAACAGTCAATGTGTGGCACTCTCGTCCAGTTTGACATGCTGCTGTTCACCCTCATGAATATATCACTTGCTGCTCAATCACCATAAGCTGAGTGTGCATCTCATGTGTGTAATTGAACGACTTTTTGACTTTTCATTTTCCGTTCTCATGATCTTGATTACTAAAATAAAATCAAAAATGTTTTTTTTTTTTTTCATCTCCTCATATTCATTTTAAAATACCCCCCTTATTTTTGTCAGCAGTGTAGTAACTTCATATCATCCAGACCCCAAATTGCTAGTCTTTGCTTCATTGTAATTTGTAATGTTTGTGACTTGAGGTTTTCTTATTAATTTGCATCTGTGCTTCTTTTCGCAGGAACTTTCGCTGTGATTGTGGGAATAGGAAGTTTGGCCCATTTACATGCAAACTGAATCCAGTAAGTTTATGATCTTAAGAGTCATTACAGCCTCTACAGAAAATGAATCAAATGCAGCAAATGTGGTCGAAAATGTGCCTGGGTGGATAATTAGCCTAGTAACACATACAAATATGGGATAACCTACTTTTTGGTATACTTTACTCTATCTTACTTCAAATTGTTTTTAAGTTGGTAAAGTAAGTGGATTGGGAATGAACACAGCAAAAGCTTAATTTGCCATTATTGAGTATGTGTGTGTGTGTGTGTGTGTGTGTGTGTGTGTATATATATATATATATTATTTTTTATTATTATTATTATTATTTTTTATTTTTTATTATTATTATTATTATTATTATTTTTATTATTATTATTATTATTTTTTTTTTTAAAGAGTATGTTAATACTGCCAGCCTATTCTTTTGACCCCTTGGTTTATGTATTGACTTGTTTCAGGAAAAAGATGATCAGAACATCAAGAACCTTTATGATCATAATTTCTTTGGTCGGTATTGCTCCTGTGACAGACCTTATCCTGATGATGATGATCAGGTCTGCAGTGCTGTTATTTCACATAGCTTTTGTTCCCAATGCTGATAAGTCACCACTTTTAACAAATCCTTATTTGAAGACTTTGTGTAATTGACTGCTTTCTGTTACTTATTTTTTTGTCTTTTTGTTTCATGATGGTGAAAGGTTGGGGAAGAAATGATTCAGTGTATTGTGTGTGAAGACTGGTATCACTCAAAGGTAGGACGTTGCAAATTTGTTTCAAAATCCTTAACATGGTACAGCAAATGTGCATGATGATGAAATAGAAAAAAATCAGACCTAGATTAATAGTACAAATAATAATTAAAAAAAGATCATATTAATTTTTAACAAAAAAAATACTAAAATTATTTAGTCATAGCTATAATGTGCCCTGTACTTTTCCTCAATAAAGATGTGGTTCAGGTGATTATGTAATCAGTTCCTCACTCTACAGGATGAGGTGTACCTTTGTTTGAGTTTATCAGATACTGAAATGGAATTGCTTCCATACCAGAATTTGGTCTATTTAATTATTTTCAGTGCTGCATTAATTATATAGTAGTCATGACTGCTAAACAGCGTAATATTTTACAATTGGCACCTCTCTTTTGGAACTTGTATATAATGTAATGAGGTATTTTAACGGTAAATATTGTTTTCTTTAGTGTCAAATAGCAAAAAAGTAAGCAAACAAAATCCATACCTCTCCTAAAACCGGTTACTTGTGAGAAACTTTGAAATATCATTTGATATTCATGATAAAATTTTTAAATAATGTTGCAGTACTATTAATAATGCACCCATCTCTTCTACAGCATCTGGGTTGTGCAGAAGTGGACTCTGAGGAGTTACTGGAGATGGTCTGTGAGAGTTGTATGAACAGAGTTCCTGCTCTGTGGACATACGCTGCTTACTTTGCTCGTGGGTTACGTTTATTCATTATCAGATTTGACTTTATCAGGATCTGTTATTTGTCTGTATTTATAGTTAAGTATGTTTTTAACAGTTTCTCCAGTGACCAAAGCAAGTCTCTGTAATGTAAATGAGAATGCGTCTGAAGTGGATGTTAAGAAGAGCACAGAGTTGTCTCCATGCAGTGACAGGCATGACGACACTTCCACGAGTAACAACTGTGAGACGAAGGTAAGGGTGAGAATGTGTGAGTATAATGGGGAATTAATTTATAGTAACAATATGCCTAAAGCATGGAACTACATGTCACATTTCCGTGTGTTATGACCCCATGGGATGCAGACTTGAGAACTTTTTATTTCCACCTGCATAGGGTGTTTAAAGGTTAATTGGCTAAAATTATTCTGTAGTGGTTATCAGGTGAACTGCAAAAACACTGTTTAACTTTGACACCCCTTTTCATCGATAACTACTGTTGCATTTACTTTTCATTTTCACAGCTCCCTAGTAATAACACTGAAACCGGAAACAACAAGAGGACTCGTGAGGACATGGAAAGATGTCCTGTGACGTGTCAGTATGAAGTTGCACATTGTAAACTGAAAGAGTTGAAGTCGAAAGGCTTGGTGAGACCCAGGGGTGGTGGGGTGTTCTGGCCCTATAACTGGCGCTCCAAGCTTTGCACTTGCACAAACTGCAAGGTAGGTTCAGAATTTTTTTATTTGTTTTGCTGGTTTTTATGACTAGGTGCTGACACTTTATATTGACAGCTTGTGCTTGTATTTGCAAAGAATGGATATAATTGATTACAGATTTGCTGAAACTTTAGTCAATAGGAGGAAAATACATTTTCGCACAAAAAGACATAAAAAAAAAAGTTAGCCGAGGCAAGCAAAGGTAACAAACAAATGGAGCTTAGGAAGAAAAGGCTTGAACTCTGTACATTCTGAAACCTTGTATATAGTATTTAATTGTAGAATTATTGGAATGAACAAAAACTGCCCTCTCCCTCACTCCAATAGACATGCATCCAAGGCAGACCAATTTGGTCAGTCAGACAACTGGATGCCACAGTCAGCAAAGCAAAGTCAGATTTATTTGTAAAGCAAATACAGCTTTTTACAACAGAGCACTGTTTTAACAGATTTGAAAAACTCTATGCCCAAAGCCCAAATTGAGCAAGGCTGGGATGGTTATGGCAACTAATTCTTTTATTAATAAGAAACCCTGGGAGGACCAAGATTAAAATAGACACATCTTCCTAGGTTGATGACATTTATAAGAATTAAACTGTTAAAGTTAGCTAATAAGGTTTTGGTAATTGTTTAAATAAACAGAAGCTAAATATCCAAAAATAAAAATCTCTAGAAAATCTAATAAATAAAATACAATGTAGTGTACAGACTATAAATATCCATATTTATGCAGCATTATTTAGTCCAGTAAATAGACATTAAAGGCTTACATGCCATCAACGGCAAAGTTTTATTAGCATGGCATGACCAGTCGTCCAGAGGAGGGAAGGGGTGTTATTCATATCTGTTATGGTCTGAGTAATGGTATGGAGGTTTGGAACTGATGATTGAAGTAGGGACTGTAGTAGCCTAGTGGATAAGGTACTGAACTCTGGACCCGATGGGGAAAAAAAACGGAATATGTAGTTAGTTTTTGTTAAGAACGCCAACTCTGTTAACAAAACATGATGCGTAAGACTCTGTATGGCAGCATTAACTGTAACGGCATAGCTAGAAAGGGATGGACCAGAAGGTACCGCAGCCAAATGGTATCACATTAGTCTCCTTTCTACCAAAAGGAAAGGAATAAATGCAGAGAGAACTGATATTAAGCTCAATTGTGCAACATACACTCGCAGTGATTTTCCCTAAACTATTTTAGGAACCCTTTCTTGTTGGCTAAAACTCTCAAATAATTATGTCTCTCAATTTTCTATTTTAAAGCCAGCCTCACAAATAACGTTTGACAGTAGGAAATTCCCATCCCTTAAGATTTAAACGGCTTTAGAGAGCAGTTTTCTTTACCTACAGGATTTTATGTGTTCTTAGGAGACATAATAAATATTCTCTCTCTCCCTTTGATGTTTGATACATAATGCTGTTATTGCATTATGAACCAAAGAAACAGTCTCTCACTTGCCAGTGCTTGCAATTCAAGGTGATTTGAAATCAAGGTCGCTGTATTAACACATTCAGTTGTGCAGTACATTTCAGTTATCACAGCCATGACCTAGAGTCAGTAATCATATAAGTAAAGTTCTATCTCTTATCCCTGCACCAGAGTCTCAAAAATGAGCTTGACTCACGAGCAACATTCAGGCATAGGTCTTCAAGCGTCTGCCGGAAGCACAGAACTGGGTTTGGGTTGTGTGGGAGGGAATGAAAAGTCTGGCAAGCACAATGTATTTTTAATGGTGCTAAAATATAAGGGAATTATAAGCACTATTTATAACTGTGATCAAATGAGAAACATCCTACCCACCCTTTGGTGCCTCAGTGTGTTAAAGACCGTTTCTATCAGCCAAGAGTTTTTCTTTCACTATTGTAGTTACTATTATTGATGCATTATATGGACAAAAGTATTGAGACCCACAGTTTAATAATTCAATTCAGGTGTTTCATTCAGATCCATTGCCACAAAAACCCTAACCATGCAGTCTGTATTATAAGTAAAGGATGTTTGTTTATGAAGGTTCCTCCATTAACCAAAGCAAGTCTTTGTAACATTGATGAGAATGTGACCGCAGTGTGTGCAGTGTTTTCAATCACTTGTAAGAAACTTTTTTTTGTTTTGTTCTAAAGTGCTCATTGAATTTTTACGCGTGTTACTGTAAGAGGATGTGTATTGAAATGTGTGCAATTTCTTCCCTCCTGGATATTACACCGCCATCTGTGAGTGGTCTTCGTGATCATAAGTGTTTATGAAGCATAGCAACTCAGCCTTGATGTGGCAGAACACAAAGTTGGAGAGCAGAGTCGCTGAGGTGCATGGTGAATAAAAGTTGGCATAAAGTTACAAACCTCTGAAAATGAGCCATTAAAAAACTTGTGAGCCAGGAGCTTCATGGCAGAATAGCTGCATGCAAGCATGAGTGGCACACAGCACACCACCAGTGGACTAGAGCAGTGCTTCTCTGTCTGGCAGTCTGCGTTTGGAGAATGCCAGTTGAATGTTGCCTGTCTGACTGCAAAGTGCAAACTGTACTTTTGGTAGAGGAAGGAACCTCATAATAATGCACTATGGATTTAAAGTGGGATGTCATAAAAACACATGTAGGTGTAATGGGATTGTGGTGGCCCACTGGTCGATGCACACAACCAATGTGGAAGTTCTTGCAAGAGTTCAGACATTCACAGGAGAGCATCATAGCTTTATCAGTTCCGTGAAAGAGAGGAAGCTGAAATGGTTCTCCCATGTCGTGCGTGCCAAGGGCACCTTGGCAAACGCCATTCTACAGGGGAATGTTGAAGGCAGAAGGAAGCGGGCGCGACCAACCCGTCAGTGGACCGACGATATCTCCCTTTGGACAGGACTGCCATTGAGGAGGCTTATTTGTGTTGTTGAAGACCGGAAAGAGTGGAGAAATCGTTTTTTTGATTTTCGGTCTGCACCCCCACAGCCTATGGCTACCGTCGATGATGATAATAATATTTTGCATAGGTTTGCAACATAACCTAGTGTTCGTTATTACTTTTACAATTACATTGATAAATCATTAGCCCTACAACTCCTAACAGTTGCTGATTTTGTCTGTTCTCCTTTTATGCACTTTTTATTCAACCTTTTCAGATCATCCTGGTCTTTTCTTTTGAATCTTACCAACAAGTTTTGATCTTCTTCAGATAATAGTTTCTAACTACCAAACAGGGACTATGGCATTAGAACTTTAAGAAAAGTTTGAATAAAACTGGACTTAATTTTTTTCCCCAACCAGCCCAAAATTGAGTTGACCCACTGGGTATTCTGGGATACCAGATTACCACTCTAGTTTTGGTCAGTTCTATACAAATTTACACAACCACCTGTGTAAAAACAAAGGGAAAGAGTATATTATGAGTGTATGATCATAGCTTTTGCATTATTCTTTATATACCGTAAATTGTATAAAGTTCTCATGAATTTAGTGATAAAAGATGAAAGGAGGAAAGCCAATGAGAATGCTGGTTGAGAATGGAGTTAATGATGCTACTGTATTAAAGGTGAGGCAAAAAAAACATTCTCTTTACAAGTGCACTATAAGTCCACAGAAGTTAGGCCTCCAAACAGATATTAATACAGCACATTGAGCCATATAAAACTGTTTTGTTCATGCATTAGTTAAAAATATTTTATGTGTATGGCATAAACATACAGTACATAGCAAACTATATGTGGTTTAAAACCATGACTGTCATTATGAGGAAAGTATTGTTTAAATCAAGTGTATGTAACCAATAAATGCTCGTTATAATCTTGTATGTTCTACTGACACTGGCTCAAAGTGTTTGTAGCAAGGATTGTGCTGCTGTTTAAATGTTCAGCAGACTGATCTTCCATAAAGAATATTATTTATTGTTTTAACATCCAGAAAGTCTGTATCTTCATGTCATGTCCATATGTTAATCTTTATTGATGCATTTTGTTATGGCCTTACAGTTTTGCTCATATTTGTAGGATGTTAGTTTATTTGTAGGATCTAAAATTATTGCTCTGTAGCTTGTGCATAGCTATTACTCATTAATTCATTTCCGTAGCCACTTAATCCTGACCGTGGTAGTGGGAAAGCTGGTGTCCAACTGACAAACAGGTCACAACCCCAGGCATGGCACCAATAGGGAACATTCAAATGCGCTCACGTGATAAAGGCACCTCAAAACTCCAGTTCACCTGATACACATCTTTGGGCTGTGGGAGAAAAAGTGTTTAATTCTATTTTATTTAAAAATTAAAAATAATTGTGTCTGTAGGTTGTTATTATTCATTAGTAAATACATTGGACATTAAGGTGATGTACTGCCATTGTTTGGGATCTTGCAGTGTCCTTAAACAACAATTTCTTGGATTGTACATTGTATCAGCTGTAAGGCTGATAGGAAAACGCATAGGGAATCTGCCAAATGACTGGATGTAAATGTCTAGGTGTTGTAAAACAACAAACAACACTTTAAACAGTCTGTTTTTATCCTAAGAAAACCATATGTTCCTACCATTTCCTTATTATTCTTAGTAAATCATAACTGTGAAACATCAAAGCTGTGCTTTCAGCTTATTTGATTACAGATGGCAAAAAATCAGCACCTTCTTGTCTTGGCGATGAAGGCATACAGGATATTGCGCATGAGCAGTTTATTAGATATGGCTGGAATGGCAGTTTTTTTTCTGGGTCACTGCTGGGTATTTCTATTTTTCAGCTACTGTACTTATATGATCTAGGAGACAGTTTTCAAATGATGGATAACCCAATTCAGTAGCTTAATCACAAGCCTTTATAACATCTCCAATTTCATCTCACACAGCTCTCATAGCCCTTAAAATATGGCTTGGTTAAATTTGATTGCAAAAGCAGCTGATGGAAAAGGATAGAGCCTCAGTCCATGTCTGGATATTTTATTTTCTCTTCTAACCTCCCATCCTCCCTGTTTCTTATCTGGCAATTTTATTCTTGTTTGCCTTAGACCACGTGATATCAGGCATGTTCTCTCCTTGCATGTGTCTGGCCGTCCTGGTGACCTCAAGCCACTTTTTCCTGCAGTAGTGTCAGAGTGAAGCCTGTGTAAGTAATTATTTAACATGGTGGGATAGTGGCTGTGACCATGGAGAGAGAGATGCAGTATTTGGATTCAAATTTTATTATGTAGTTTTTCCTTCTTTCCTTGGATCTAGGATATTTAGCACTCTATAATCATGCGCTACAGTAATGCTAAAGCAGAGTTGCTGCTGCTGCTGCTGCATTGTTATTCTGGTGTTGCCTTGAATTAAAGTTTTCAATATGATATAATAAATAACATTAAATGTGATAAGCCAGCCCACCTAAACAATTGTTTTATCTAGGATCTGCCAAACCCCACTTGTTGAGCAAGGCCCTTAACCCCCTCTAGCTTGATTTTAAGACTGTATCAGTTGCTCTGGATGAGGGTTAATTTCTTTGAAACACTTGGTCACAAAATAGAGAACCATTGCATTTTTTTTTGTTGAATTTTTTCAGGATTTTGTCATAGCCATACTTTACAGAAAGCAAAGTCTATTATCCATGCGTAGCCAGTGTATGTTTCTATTCTCCTCTCAATGTCTTAGCATTAAAACACTCATGAAACAGAACACTGCCACATTCTGCACACGAGTGAGCAGATGCTTGCCACTGTCTGAAGCTGCCCTGATTGCCAAAATAGAGCTTGCTGGGCAGCCTAGCCAATTATATTAGATCTGTGCTGTGGTTGTGATTCAAATGGTATCCTCCTGATAATATGTAAAGACCATTTCACCACTCCTAAGGTGAGAACTTGAGGTTGTGGTGTATGGTCTCTCACTCTTACTTCCTATTCCATCTCTCTAAACACCGTCTGGCATCACTCTGAGTTGGTGGTTGAGAAGTGAGTGGTTTTGACAAGGTGTGGACAGCTCAGCAGGTAGGAGGCCTGCGCTGGAATGTCAGGCTCTTTGGCTATATGCTTTGTTTAGTCACACCAGCAAGATATCCCTCACAGATGGTGCAGTAAAATTATCTGCTACTTTTTACTTGCCTGCCTAAACAATAGGATATTTTAGATGTAATTTGGTCCCTAGTCATGTTTCATGGGTAAATGTAATCAATGCCTGTGACTGATGTACAATGTACATGTAAAAATGGCAATTATCTGTGCATCTGGAACAGGATTCTTGCTTTTAGTTAAATTTAAATTGAATCAATCAATTTGCTAGTAGTGTACTGTATACCTTCAGTATGAATGAAATGCAATCAGTATTAATCAGAATTAACATGAACCTTCAGAACCCAAACCTGGTCAGCTCTATTTGTATACTGAAACTTTAATTAATTTCCCCAATAACTGCCACTCTTTTAGAAGCTGCAATCCCTCATGCTTAAGAGAGAATTGCATTAGTTTGTTAGAGAGCCATAACTGGACATTTTGCCATCGCCTGCTCTTGTTGTTGCAGTTTATCATGCCAGGCAAGCAGTAAGCTACATGTCAGATAACAGGTGGCCATGTTGTAATGGCTGAATGAAATAAGCAAGGAGGAGACAAGTTACGTATTTCTCAGTGCTTTGGAGTCCTGTGATTTTGTCAGCCATGCATGAAAATCTTTTTTTTTTTTTTTTCATATGAAGAGGCTTTCGAAAGCCTTCAGAAGGTTGGATAATTACTTCAGAAAGAGGGGAGGCAGTTCAGAAAGTTCAGTCTTTGAAACCGAGTAGTTTAGCTCAGTCCACCTATGCAGTGTGGTCCAGAATACAGAAGTAGCTTAGTTGGCTTAGCAGAAATTTGTGCATCTGTTGTGAGCTTGTATGCATTTTAGGCTTATAAATCAGTAGTGTAGCATGTTCCTTTTTTAAATAAATGGATTTGTAAAAAATTTGTATCACCCACATAGCAAAAAAAGAATCAGTATTTTCTTGTCTGTATTTTATATTCATTAAGTTATGCACTTCTTGATCAGTGATTTGAGGCACTTTCTTCTATGATGTTGATGTATCCCTAACCCTATTATGTTTTTTTTTTTATTACCTGTTTTTACACAGTCACTGCAGAAATCTCTGAATTACTTTCTTCTCAGTATGAATCTCTCTATACAAATAAACTGTAAACCTTCTTAGAAGTTTGTATGAGCAGGCAAAACAAACCATGCGCTTTCCAGTTGTATTTTGACCTGATTACTACACCATCCTCTTGTTTGATGGATAACCTTCAGAAGTACAGTATTTGTCCTCTTTTGGCAAAGTATAAACCAAATTTAAGAAAGTTGGCCAGACCATATATGAACAATAAAATAGACTGCACAGCCTATTTTATACTCACTATGCTGTGTGTATACGGGTTTATAAGGGTGAAGGGAACCAGCAGGCTCCACCGAGGCTGCTGTCAGCATTAATAACTGCTCCATTGAGACAAAGGAGCTAATCAGCAAGCCCTGTGTCGTCTGGGATTTCACCAAAAAGCCTAATAAAATCCAAGGATCCAGGCTTCCATTCAGTTTAATGGTTCCTGATTACTAGTAAAATATTGTGCTAGCAGTTGGCTTCAGAGTGATGGTCGTTTTACTATTGACTTGTCCCTAATGGAACTATGATGTCATTCATAGTGGGTATAAGGATCATCATGTCGCCAAAGGTCTAGTGGACACTAGGAGCAGGATTGACAAAGTAGCATCATTAATACTCTAACTAAATCATAATAGCTGTCTGTTGAAGCAGCATGCAAATCACATCTCACACACATGAAAATATCATGCTTTTTGACATCATCTTCCCTTCCAAGACATAAAACACATTTTTTGAAAATATCTTAAAATGATCAGTGAAATTACTAAGCATTGTTCAGTGTAGTGTATTACATAAAAAAATCACTTAAATAAATAAGCACATAAATATGCTCCTCGGACAAAACAATAATCTTGTTAAGGTTATAGTAAATTTAGGTTTGCAGATGTTGTTGCATGAGGATAATCTGGCTATAAATACCTGTGGAGTGTGTGACGGGGCTCATTGACTTGCGAAGATGTGGTACAGTGCAGGGAATGTCTCGTTGAATTACTTTAATACAGTTGTACCAACCGTTTCAAAAATCCCAGTCTACAGGAAATTCTCATCTGAATTTTGTTTGAAAGACAAAACTTTACTGACAGGGACAGTTGACATGTTTTATGGCCTTTACCATATATTTTTATCCAGAGTGGCTCAAAACAGAGTGCATTACAAGCAATTGGAGAATAATATCTTCAAGTGGTGGTTTGGCAGTACTGGCACTTGAACTGTCTATCTCAGGTGAGTTGCTAGTGCTGTCATTAACCTCTTGCAGCAGAAATACCCTGTAGCGGACCCATGGATGGTTCCAATGTGTTAATTTCTTAATAACATTAAATATCCTTTTCACACAGTCCAAAACATCAACAGATTTATTAATACTAGTATTACTACCCGCAAACTGATTTTTAACCAGAAATCTCATGCTGAACGCAGCTGTTTAAAATATACTCAGGATGTAAAATAATTTGATTTTGTCAAAAGAAATTTCCTTTACCATCTAAACAGCTCCATACTCCAGCTCAGCATAAGTCTTTTTTTCAGTTGCTCATGTTATCTCACCAACATGCATTTATTTCCAATGTAACCAGAATGCAGACTTCTTTAGCAGTTAGTGACTACATGATGTAGCAATCCATGTAAGTTCATTTTAAGAAGGGTGAATGCTGTGAATCCTGTGGTTTATCTTTTTGTTTGTTTTTGTTTTTACTAGTCTGGAACCCCTCAGTAGTTCTCCCTTATGGTTTCCAATGAGGTGTCACACATCCTGGTCTGTGCGTCACAGCAGGGAGGAGGGAATTTTGAAAGCTCATTTTAAACATAGCTGCCTAAGAGCATGGATTTACTCAGGCCTGTTAAATTCAGAAAAATAGGGAACTAACTCTGAAATGTAATTGATATTTGTTATATACACAGAAGACATAAAACACATTTGCACACTCTTTATTAGTAGTGATTTCTTGATTTCTTTTTATTTGTATTTCGGAGGTTATGGACATTTCTGAGAGGCTTCTGAGAGCTTGTATTAGGATTTGCAGGAAGGGGAGCTACTGACTCACTGAGAAGGCATGTATTAGGAATAAGGTGGTTTTGGTGGTATCACCTCCCCGATTACAGACATGCAAACAGTGTTCAACTTCAGTTGTGTGACTGCAATGTCTAGTATTGACACATACAATTATGAATTGCATCCCTCATTAATGTACACTAAGCATCCTATCTTGACAGAAAAGAAACAGAGGTAGAATATTTTGCAAATTAAAAAAAAAAGAAAAACTGAAATATCACATGGTCATAAGTATTCAGACCCTTTGCTCAGTATTGAGTCTTCTTGGGACTGATGCAACAAGAAACTTCTTGGGAATTTTTTACACCTTGATTTGTGGATTCCCACTCTCTCTCTCTTTCTCTTTAGTTCTTTATATGTATTATATAACTTTCTTAGTAGACAGCGGTCTAACCTTACCTTTTTTTTAAAAACAGTGGAATTAATCTGGATACCATGAAAAATTAGCTCTCTCTTTCTTTTTCTCTCTCACTTTCTCACTCTTTTCCCCCCCCAGAACCAGGCTGAATAATAAGTCCAAAGCTGATTAGTACAATTTGGGATTTCTCATTGTAAACATCATGAAGAAATTCTTCACATACATTTGGTATTCATGCAGAACAGTGACGACATACACAATGGCAGTGCACATAATATAATAAGGATGATAATAGAATAAAATTTGATAATGAATAATAGTACCGGTATATTATTTTGACAACTGACATGCCGCGGACTATCTTACTTTTATGTTAAGGTTACATTCAAATTTTGATTATTTAATGAAATTGCTTTGAGCTTATTCATTACACAGGGACTGGTGATACCAACACTGCTTGTGCTAGGTTCATACCAGCATAATTCTTGAGATTGGTCCTCCCAACAAAATTACATTTGGTTCTATTAGAGAATAGGGTGGGGTCTGTCAATTTGTGTGCACTGTAATATGGACTACAGTTCAAAACAATACACCTTGAAAGTGCATTTACTGGGTAGATAATTGGTGTGCCTAATGAAGTGGCACCAAAATGATGTCAGTGTATCCATGGAAACTGAGCTCAAAAGAGACTTCCCACATTTTCATTACTTTGATTCTGTATGTATATAAATAGCCAAACATGTTGATGCCAACCAAAAGCATGATGGGTCTATTGGCATATGCAATCAGTAGACAGTTTACTAATTGAATTTTAAACAATGTCTGCCTTCTATCTAACATTTATTTTTATCTAACAAATTTATTTCTGCCTTTGATTGTTAAAAAAAGGTGAGAATACATTAAATTATATATATATATATATATATATATATACGTATATACATATATTTTTTTATTTTTTTTTTATTTAATAAAATGTATTCTCGCCTTTTTTTCTAACTGCTTTTTTATTTGCATTTTTTTCAGATTTTTCTACCTTTACCTTGACTTTTAGCCATTTTTGTATTTTTCCAACATTTCAATATTTTCTACTTTAACCTTGTTCTTTATTTTAAAATATTTTCTGTCATTGTCTGTTTTTTGACAGTAAAATATTCTGGCACTGGCAAAGTTATTAAGATATGTCGTTTATTGGATTTTGTGATTGGCTTAGCACATTAAAGTCTTTGTTAAACAATTTACTGAAATGTTAATAGACAAAGTGAATGAAAGATACTATTTGAAACCAAGGACAGTAACGTGTGTAGTCTTTACTTAGCAGTTGTATACAGACCAGAGATTACAGTGTATGCATGTGGACAGAATTTGGGCTTGTGAAATACACCCAAAATTAGATGCAGTGTAGGAATGAAATGCCCTTTTATCCATACACAAGTAAATCATTTTAATTTCTAAAATTATAAGATCCCACCTACTGGAAACAATATGTGTGCTGTTAACAAAGGTGATCATAAATCACTGATGCGGACAAAACAAAACTAATGGCTATGAATTGTTTCTCTGTACAAAACCAGCACCAAATCTTTAGCACACCAGTTCTGTCTTGGCAGCTCATATATTGGTGCATTGACTTGGTCATGCAACAAGGGGGAATGTTGTAGCGTTTGCTAAATACTATAAATGTAAATGTAGACGCCCTTATTCAGAGTGACTTACAACTTATACAATCTTACAACCCAAGAAATTCAATTGTGGGTGAAGGACCTTACTTAAGAGCCCAACTGTGGCAGCTTGGCAGAGGTGGTATTTGAACCCTGGACCTTCTGGTCAATTTTAAAAAGTTAAAACTCCTCTCTCAGAAAGCATAGTACAAAAAGAGATAAAAAAAATGTACTATAGACTATAGAAAATGTACTATATAAAAGTACTATATATGTAAGTAC
>JAVSBV010137899.1:0-16627 GCA_033117975.1 Parotocinclus spilosoma | reverse complement strand
AGTGGGCAAACAAAGAAAATCAGCAAGGGATCAAATACTTCTTGGACTCACTGTATATATATATATATATATATATAAGAAGTGAAGGACTTCAGAAGTACAACTTCACGTGTAAGGCTAAAAGCAAAAAGAGTGTATACTGCTTTACAGAATAACATTAATATGCACCTGTCTGCCTGTTGCAACCAACAGACTTTATTTAAACACAGCAGGGGTTCCTGTGAAAAAAAGGTTCCACATTCATATTCCTGTCTCATTCTCTTTCTTAGTAGTGGTGAGTTGTGTACAGTGTGTACCACAATGTTTTAAACCTCATCCGTACACTCGAGAGCTGCCCGTTGTCACTGAGTCTGCCAGATGTATTGGCACGACTGCAATCCGCTTGTCCTCTGATCAATGGAATCCAGTTAATAGAGGAGGAAATGAGATTAACCATGCCACACTTCTGTTTGTTCTGGGTGTGGAATCCTAATTAAAACTCACTTTGAACAACGAGACTTCTTGGTGCTTCTTGGTTGTGTTGTTATCTGTATGCACATGACTGCGTGTATGCAGTAGATCAATGCTTTTCTTTTAAATGGCATATATACTTTTTTATCAAAGGTAACATAATAGGCAGAATGCAGTCATGATTAGGCAGTGAATCTCTGGTATTTAGTACAATGTGATATTTGAATCAGTGTTCTAAATATGCATAAATAATATTCACTTAGTGTATTCTCATTATACAAATGTTTGAGGGTACAGTATGAAGTTACAGATTTCAGTTTAAAAATAACCATACACTAATAATTACACTCCATAGGCAAATGTATATGGATGCCTAATTATCTAATATTGGTTCCCCTGGCTCAAACAGAATAATATAGTGTATTATAGTGTAGTATAGTGCTGTGAAGAGCCAGGAAGATTTCCGGGAGTTGTCCAATGGGGAAACCAGACAGACATTGGCAAAATTGATAGAACAACAAAGAAGATCTTCCTCATTAAGCCAGGACTATGTTCACACTGGTTTAGTGCACAACTAGCTGAGACTTGAGAAGTCACGTAGATGAGTGACTAAATGATTTGCTCATTCAAATTTTCTGTCCAGATAAACTGATTCAAATTTCTAGGACAAATGTGCCACCATTTGTGTCATTGAACAAGGTTTCATAAGTTAGTCTGTTTAAGGACATCTAAAACAGTGTAAAAGGTGGAGCATATTTTGTTCAATACTTCATTATGTCTTGTTTTACTGGAATCACTAAAGCATCAAGTATTTAGTGACTTCACATGATAACTAATTAAATACATAGCTATGTGCTGAAGGAACTCAGGTGAAGCACTTGTCTAATATGCAAGGACACCACATAGGACCATTTTTCAGTCTCTCAGTGGTGGCTCTCGTCTGGTTGGGTGTTGCACTGAAACTGTTAGAGTTCCTACATCTCGCCCCGGAGCGTTCTGCCATCCTCAATTTCCAGTACAGAGCAATTAATGAGCCAGTGTATAATCTGTGCTTAATTTACAACCTGATGATCGAACACCTGCTTTTCCCATTACTTAAGTGTGGGTTCTAGAGTTGCTCATGGCCAGGTCGTCACACTCCACTCCAGCCACGCACCCGACCACCGGCGCGCACGCGTGTGCACACCTTGACACCGTAGCGATCACCTTTATGGTTAGCTGGTAACATCCCAGGGCTTACAGTGCCAATGGATGTGTACGGGGGAAACCTCCGAGGTACTTACTATTTTAGGGACACTTTGAGGGTTTCCCGTTCCGTACTCGTGCGCTCCTCGCACGCCTGAGCTTACACTCTTCTCGTCCTTGGCCACTATCGCCCTGATTGAGAAGCGCCCCGGCTCCACTTACTCGCGCTATATGTGCGCCACGTAAAGCATACTTGTGCTACGTACGTCTCTGTACGTCTGCCCCATTTTGGCGATTTGGCGCCTTTCGTGATCAGTTCGCGCGTTGCTAACACTCGGGACACAACACAACGGTGCCCATTGTATTCCTTTTTGTTTTCCTGTGTTTGGGAGCCTTTTGGCGCCGCTTCCCCCCCCTTTTAGTTATTTCTATATTATTTCCCCATTATTATTATATGTTGTGGGATTCCGTCACTCACGCATCTTTAGGTCCTACCACATACCGTAACAGAAACAATTCACTATGTCTGAGAAAAGGAACACTGAGTGAGGGATCATCTACCTACTGATGCAACAGTAGCTCTTCCCAGACATCTAAGGTTCAGGACAGAATTTGGGTGATTAAAAATATCTGTCCAACAAGAAAACAAATATGTCTGTATAGTCATTGTATTAGTGCTTGCTCATTTCTTAGCTATTGAGCAAACTAACTGCAATCAAGCCTTAATTTTCAGTCAAATACATTCTTATTAGTACTGCCACTGGCAGCCTGTTGATTGGAGTAGAAAGGATAAATGTGAGATAAGTTATTGTGCTTGTTTAAATTGCTCAGGCGAGATTGAGTTATTTGCAACGATCGTTCACAAACCTCATTTTCAAAGTTTAACAAAGGAACCATCTGTTTTTCTAATCCACCACTGAATAATGAAAGCAATCCTTGGCCCTGAGGTGGCAATCTGTCTTTCGCCTGAGGAGAGAGCCAAAAGGTTTTACTCTGAGAAATACTTTTACTCTTTCCTATGCATCATTGTTTTCACCCATGTCAGTTTTATTGAGGGAATAGGCTACATTACAACGGTTGCAAATTTCAATTAGCTGTAAGCATTGCACCAATAAAGGCCTTTTTTGAGACTTGCTTCACAGTCCTACATAACTCTCTACTGGTAAATGCTGATATTTCAGTTAAAGCTTAACTCAGGGGAAAGATCTCATTTGGACCATCCATTAAGATTGATGAACTGTCATAAGCCCTGTCAGCAGTTAAACACGACAGGCTTTTCTACCAGGGTGCCATCTTCCTCTACAAAATGCCATCTGGTGTCAGGCTACATTAGTGATACACCATCAGTGACAAATGTTTTACTACTCCAGGTGGGCAAATTTGCTACTCTTGCAGTTCAGTGAGCAATTGTTTGGCAGACAACTCCATGGAGCTACCCATCGGCTTGCAAAATCTCTTTTTAAATTATGATTACCGCAAATCATGCTTATGCTAAAGAAATTCCACTGAGCCGATATATGAGCAATGGCAGCCGACTGAATGTCACAGGCCTTCTGTGAAAGCAGCTGTGTCAATGCTGCTGTCAGAAAAGAAATGTCGTTGTCAGACCACAGAACAGCACATCACATCAATGTGATCTCCCCAGCCTCCCGATTGGTGATTAAAGTAAAACAAAGAGCCAGTGCTCTTTTTTTCTCAGCTCAAGAATGCTCTGCACCCCCAATAGAAATTGCAGCTTTTTAGCATCATTATGCCTTAGGCACATTGCTGTGGACAGAGAGAAAACTGGCACAGGCAGCAGTGATCCTGCTGCTAACCTGTCTGTATGAATAATACATCGACCTGCCAGTGAAATGTTCAACAAAGCAGGGGCAGACAACATGTCGCTGCTGGACAGCGTCTGGAGCCTTAGTCTTGCTTATTAGTCAGAAGAAGTAGTGCACCTCTTTCTTTAACCTGACTGCAATTGCGCTTGAAGATATTTGTACTTTGTAAGATTTGTCCACCTAAGTCTCCATTTACATCGTACTTCACATTATTAGTTAAAACAGATTGATTTTTAAGTTGCAGTGATATAGAGTTTTTTCTCTTATGTTATTAATTATTCACTACATGTGCATAAATCAACTCTAAATACTATCTTATGTAATTCTGTTGAGAGCTTTATAAGACGTAATGAGAATTAATGAACGACTGAACAGTGACTGCTGAGAAAGCCAGTGCATCCGGAGCACAGTCCTGATGGATTTCCATATGCTGTCTAATTGGTTTGTTGCACATGCAGAGATTTTAAAATATAACATGAGGTTTAAGGATTACATAACTATGATGACCTTCATCACGGTCACTGCATTCGTAACTCTGTGGGTTTTCTCTGGGCTTTACTGACTCTGATCTTAAACGCGTTATAGCACTGAAGAAGAGTGTTGAGGGTTGCTATAAATTTAGCAATATAGCTAAATCCACTTAGGTGCAGCATCCATTTCCCCATTATTTTGGAATCAGGTTGACTTTTGTGTGCTGTATGAAAGTAGTGTTTCAGCAATTCTGAAACACCTTTCAAGAGTACCATAAAGGAGGCAGATTTGAAATTGATGTCTCTAATAAACAAAATCCCCCAAATGGCAGGAGTCATGAATGTCAGCCAATTCAGTACTGCACATTTTTCTCCAACTTGAGTACTCTCTGAAGCCAAGATGTACATTCCGAAAGAGGAACTACTCAGATGGAAACCAGACTCCTTTTTGTCTTGTCCTTATGTCATTATTCTACTTCTGTAGAGGTACAAGGTTAAGTAAGGTGTTATCAACATAATAACGATCTAGTAGAACATGTAATGAAGAACATCTAGGTAATCTAGTATAAGAGCGTTATTAGGGCTGTTAGCCTCTGGGAATCAAGTGGTATTTTGGATTAAAATTAGGTTTTAAGAATAAACATAATTTTATATTTGGTCACTTGTTCTAGCAAAACTGCAAATTAAGACGTGATAAGAGTATTTGACTGCCATCTCTGTCTAATCAATAAACGGAAATACGACTTATTGCAAACCTTAAAATCCCTGTCTTAGTGTGTTTTTGGATGTAAGCTGCCATTGCTTTTTTTTCTTCGGTAATCAAGAGTACATCTAGAAATGGCTTCTGAAGAGTACAAAGTTACGGATTAACATAATCACCAGGTTTTTAATATAAAAATATAATAATATATAAATTAAGTAATATAAAATATATTTTTAAATGATGGTATCATATAATCAATTCACAGTCAGCCCTGGCTGCCCTTTCTTTGTGTTCAACTCTATGTTTAGCTCCAGAGCTCTGAAGACACTTTGTCTCACCAGTGATGATAGTCATCTTTGAGCAGACATATTGGGCGTGCTTGCACAGTAGATACAAATTGCAGCCAGAGCATGTGCATTAGAGACTGTAGGTTGACAGTATAATCTGCCCAAACCCCTGATTACATTGGTTAATATGCCCACCTCTCTTGTTTAATGCTAAGGACATGCATTGTGACTGATTGTGCTTTTCATTTGAACAACTTTAGAATCTCAATAATGAAATTACTGACGTTAAGAGGGTAGTTAAGAAAGTTAATGCCAGGTATGGACATTTTAGCCGAGTAAATTTCAGCAACTGTCCAAATTTAATTCAATCACCTGACATTTGACATGCAGTGTAAAAGAGAAAGTGTTGCAAGATTAACTGCCCCAATGAGCTCAGAGTAAGCAGTCTGACTCATGGATTATACACAGAGTGAGTTGAAAATGTTTTGAAAAAAAAAAACAACGGTGAAGCTTAGGTCCAAGTATTTCTGTAAAATGGACAAACCATATTCTTCACATCTTCCACCGAGTGTATGCCTGGTTAAAGAGCATGTTCATGTCATGTTCATGTCAGAATAAAGTGCCAATCAACACAGCTATAGCTGTCAATCACTTAATCACCACATCCCTTTATGTATCACCAAATACCTTTCATAAAACCAATAATGCATAAAGAAAAATACTGGGAGATGTACTAACATGATTTATAGAACTGACAGAACACAGCAGCTAGAAAAAAAAATGTTGGATGTGTCATTTGAAATGAAAATTTACAGTCTGAGCCATTCAGTTACACAGGAATAGGTGGGGTTTAAAGGTGCAGACCAGCCACTACAGAGCATCAGACATATAATGACCTCTCTTTTCACCCACTGTCAGCCTTTCTGTTTGTGTACACAGTCTATGATCATTTTTGCCTAATCAGTTTTTTTACACGGTTTCAGCTTTTTGAAGTGAGAAATTTTAGCATGCATCTTTTTGCTTCCTTGTGTGTTTCTGGCCCTCAAGTATGAGATATTGTTCATGCTTATATATTTTCTTGTGGCATCCTCTTTCAGCCCAAATCTACTGCTACCAAAAAAGGGGATACTTCAAAATCAAATATCACATAATAAAATATCCTCAAATTTTTGTGACTAGTGTAGATTTTATTTTCCTTTTTGGAGAAGTTTTTTCTTACGTGATTTGCACTATTACACGCTGGTTATCTTAAGTTTTACATATAGCACAATGACAAATGGCTTAAATTGAAGTAGACACTTGGGCAAAAATAGTCATTCACATCTAGGCTTTTATTTTCATCATTTAGAACATCAAATACTGATGTACAATCAATCCTGTACATTGTATGTTTCACTAGGGAACAAGTCCACAATTTGTTACATTAAAGTATTCAGGAGTTACACAGCTTTTTAGAGTTACACAGCTTTTTACACAGCCTCTCAGAAATGCTCATAACCACAAAAAATATGCATAAAATGAAGACTGTCACTATAAATCAAGAGTGTACTAGTTTATTTATGTCTTCTGTGATAAAACAAACAAATATAAGCACATTTTATAGTTATTTCACTATTTCTCTGAACAAACAGGCCCGAAAAAATCTGTGCTCTTAGGGAGCTGTGTGTGACCAAGATCTATGGCACCCTACTGGAAAGCCAGAAGAGAGTACTGACAGAAGGGAGTGGCTGATAGCACTCTGGGAGCTGATTTGTTTTCTGATCTGATTTCGAACAGCTGCTTCACCTGCTATTTAGGTGCGGGTTTTAGTGCTGTTCAGTGCCAGGTCGTCTCCATTTGGTACAAGCACCCGACCACCGGCACGCTTGTGCCCTTATGAACACCTTTAGGGATAGTGGCTACGTTCCGGGGGCTTTTAGTGCAGATGGACGCGTAGGTATTTAGTATTTTTATGGGTACTTTGAGGGTCTCCTGTCCCGTACTCCTGCGCTTTTCCACACCTGAATTCATGCTCCTTCGTCGTCGGCACCCAACGAGCCTTACTCCAGCCTGCTGCTCATCCTAAATGGGACGCGCCCTGGCTTGGCTTACTCGTGCCACATGTGTGCCCGAGCTCACGCTCCCCCCCTGGCGCTTCGAGGCCCTTTGTGCTCTTTTGAGCCTCTTTTGTCTGCCCTCTCGGCTAGAGTGCCCACCTAGCTGCACGTTTGAATTATATGCACCCCGGCATGGCTTCCCGGCGCTCCGGCGCCCTCCGCGCTCTCTTGAGCCTCACTCTAATCAGCTTTCCTCTCGTAATGAGACACTCCCTGGCTAGAGTGGCCACTCGGCTCGTCACTTGGGAGACTTCCCAACCCAAATCGTGCTCTCTGCACGCCTGCCCCATTGGTGCTTCGGTGCCCTCTCATGATCAGTTTGCGCATTGCTCCCAGTCAGGACGCGGCACGGCCTTTTCATCCTTTGGGTTTTTTTGTGTTTAGGAGCCTTTTGCTCTGCTATTAATCCCCTTTTAGTTTTTCTATATTATTTCCCCATTATTATTATACGTTGTTGGATTTCGTCTATCCCGCATCCTTGGGTCCTACCAAAAAACACCACATTTCATAACACATTGTACTTACACTAGAAATGAATCATTACAGAGCTATCGGTGAGGCGGTTTATATTCAATGTCCAAATTCTGATCTGATCTGATTTCGAACAGCTGCTTCTCCTGCTATTTAGGTGCGGGTTTTAGTGATGTTCGGTGCCAAGTCGTCTCCATTTGGTACGAGCACCCGACCACCGGCGTGCTTGTGCCCTTACGAACACCTTTAGGGATAGTGGTTACGTTCCGGGGGCTTTTAGTGCAGATGGACGCGTAGGTAAATCAGCTCATGTTTGTGCTGCGACATGAGCAAAACGAAAAAATGACTTCTGACATTTTAGCTGCATCACAACAGTGTCATGGAGTTGTTTTGATTTTTAGTGACTTTTCTATGACAAAAGCAAATGTTGTTTTAACGGGCTAAATCGTTGAGGAGGCATGTTTGCGTATGTAAACAATAATGGAGTACAGCTGTGTTCAGTATGAGATTTCTAGCAAATGGTTGCATGTAGACGGTTGTAAATTGGTATGCAGGTAGTAATACTAGCACTAATACATTTGAATTGTTTGATATTTTGGACTGTGTGTTACAGATATTTGACCTTATTAAGAAATCAGTTAGTATTAACAGATTGGTAACGTCCACGGGCCCACTAGAGGGCGTCTCTGGAATAAGAAGTTAAAGCCGCCATTTTTTAGGATTCCGCAAATTGTTGCTTCTGCTTCCTTGGTCTCCTTATGTTACATTCAATTATTCCCCTCATGCTAGAGTTCTCAAACCAAGGAATTATACTGTTGATAGCTGCCATTTCCTGGATCCTTTTAGCATTGCTATCATATTCAGTGTAGCTCTGGTTATTTGGTAAGAACTGGTAAGGACTGAAAAGGAATAAACATGGTGCATGTTTTTGGCCACATTTAATCAGCTCTAGTCCACCATTCGCCTTCTCTCAGTATTGTTGACTTCTTCTTAGCTAGCAGCTGTATGCCAGTGTTATTTAATTACTGAAATTTTTCACCATGTAATTATTGTGATCATCTCCACTTTCCGTCTGCGTCTCAGAGTGTGCGAGAGGGAGTCACACTGATGTTTTTACAGCTGTCAAAATATGTTTCATGTACCATATCTTTAATTTCATGCTCTCTCTTCTATTAATTGATAAATTAAACAAGGGTTAAACTGGGGTTAACCAGATTATTGGGGGGTCCTCTAAGACTGGGATAGAAACTGCTGTTAACTATATGGACAGTAACTGTCACTTAGTACTTCTGTTACTGCGAGATATTGCTGTGTTTGACCCAATTATGTGATAGTGACTTAACCCAGTGCTTTATGGAAGAAACTTTGGGAGGACCAAGACTCAAGAAGGAATTTGTTATTACAAATAGGATTTGATCCATTTTTTGCCGTTGTCAAGTAATTCAGAAAACAAAGAAAATAAAGACTTCCCAAATGTATTTTGATTTAGCTATGGGGAAACACCATTTTCACCATTCAAACATGCCATTTTTTAATTGCTATTACTCTTGTACAGAGCAGCTGAATTTAAAATATTTGCTCCAGGGTCAGTGGCATCTTTGTGGAACCCGGACTTGAACTAATTATTGGACCCCAGCCTAATAACTGTTCAGAAAGCACACATGTTCCATGGACAAATGGGTTACAATCTCCCTCCTGATCAGATTGTATCCTGTCATACTTCAAGCTCACGCCAAAGTGAACCAAGAAGTATGAAGAAACCTATTAATGGCCCTGGCCCAAAGCAGTTCTGGCACTGAAACCTCAAACCAAGCAGGTAGAATAATTGAATTAGAAAGCAACTGGACTGTGCACACATGTCACATGCTCCACTGATGGTCTGATGTTCCAGTTGACAGTTTTGCCACCACAGAGAGTGTGCAGTGTGAGACTGGTATGACCTCTTAGACACACCATAAACACAGTGCTCAGAGACCGTGAGAGTGAATCCTCTCTACTAAAGAATTCGAAGGAAACCTTTAATGTTGTGAGAATTGGTGTGAGTAACAACAATAACAGGGGCGAGAACAACATTGAGATTTTCATGATGATATCCAGAACGAGGATAATGCAAGAGGCTAGAGGAGGTGCTGGAACAGAGGTTAAGCAAGGAGAAATGAGAAGCAGGCTGAAGAGCAAAAGGGCTTGATCGGACAGATGAAAGGTTGGGCTATGGGGAATAACATCTCACTCTCCCAGCTGGAGAAACTCCACCTGGCTCTCTCGGCCATGCTGAACACTGCCTGGGGGAAAACCTGCACTCTGCCAGAGATAACGAGCTCTACATCTGCACCTGGGTTATCATCACTCTGTGTGTGTGTGTGTGTGTGTGTGTGTGTGTGTGTGTGTGTTTGCAGTTTGACACCCGGTAAACAAATGACTTTCCTCTGCAATGCTGAGAAAGTTTTATGGATCTGACTGAAGAATATTAGTTGCATAGCTTTTAGAAGTGATGAGTATACAGTATACAGGTACACACTGCATAACATCCACTAGCATAAACATCCATGGGCCAGTAAAGTCCACAAATATGGGACTGCAGTAGCCTAGTGGTTTATGTCCTAGTGGACTAAAATCTATTTTGTTATTTATTTTTATTACTAACTTAAATATTAATATTGATTTAAATTGTATTACTTAGTTAATTTTACTACTATTTCAATACAATTTTAAGTATTTACTTATTTAACATCTAAGCCACCCATGGAGGATGGGTCCATTTTGAGTCTTGGTCCTACCAAGGTTTCTTCCTTCTACTTTCAGGAAGTTTTTCCCCTCCACTGTCACCCCCTAGGCTTTCTCAATTCCGGATTGGCCTAATATAAGATTGGAAAGCTGCTTTGAGACAATGTTCTGTTGTAAAAAGCACTATATAAATAAGCTTGACTTGACTTGACTTGCTGGTCCTGGGTTCAAATGCCAAGCTATCACAGTTGGCTCCTTAAGCAAGCCCCTTAACCCACGATTGCTTAAATTGTAAGACTGTATGAGTTGTAAGTCGCTCTGGATAAGGGTGTCTGCTTAATGCCGTAAATGTAAATATATTATCGTTCTAGATACATTAGCTGCTGTAGTGCAGTAGTGACACTAGGGGTTGCACGATTAGTATTTTTTACTTGTCGACTAGTTAAAAAAACTAGTGGATTCATTAATTAGTCATGTTTTCCATAAATAGCTAAGGATGTCCTTATTTTATTTTAATTTTATTGTAAATGCTGATTGACAACAGCAAAGAATGGTCAAATCGTATTTAATGTAACAGACCTTTCCCGCTCTGTAAATTCGAATTCCAGCTTTAGTGTTACTTTAAGCTACACTTTTAAAGACCTCTCATATTTGGAGCACAACGCACCTCTGCATTCTTATATATCAAATAAGATGTAAATAAACTATATTAATAAATGAACTTTACTTAAATGTTACTTATCTGTGTGTGACCTCCTTTCCAAACACCCAAACAGCACATTTTATTTGATGGTAGATCATTAGTCATGTATGGAGCAATCAAGCATCAGGATGGGCTCACAGGCGGTGAGATTGGGAAACAGAGAAAAGACACTAATAGTTAAGACAATGTAAGTCTTTTTAATTGCTAAAGACAATATATTTTAAAGGTTACTGTATTATGTGCTGCAGTATAAGCACTGGTGTGCATACATTCCATGACCTTTTTACCTGATGCCCAGCTGCTGGACGACACACTATGTATTCTCGTACCTGATGTTTTACAAATCAAGCACTGCAGTGCAGATTACCATAGAGTTGTACTAAGTTTTTCTGAAGAATTCCCTGAGTGCTACAATTTCCACAGTATTTTTTGACTAGTCTGTGCAACCCCTAAATGACACACATAACAGCACATCCTGAAGTTAGAACATGCAAGGGAGAAACAATCAGAAGGAAGGGAAAGGAAGGAAAAACAGGAGTCACCAAACTTAGTAGCACTCATTTCTCACAGCTTCTGCATGCTACTCAGTCAGTTACTCTATTTTGAAATGCCTGCACACATTTTAAATACAACAGGACAGATGCTGCATTGTCACATAAAGGCAGTTTGTAATTCCATAACTGTGCTTGTGTGTGCATGCAGCATTACAGTGAATTGAGTTTTACAACATCTGGCAGAGTAAAAAAAATATGTCAATATATGTGAGCAGTGGTTATTGCAGTTACGTTACTGTTCTAGCATCCCGTTTAAATTTTGACCTTAGCCTGCGTGGAGATTTTATGTCTTCACTTTGTTTACAGTGGTTTACTCTGGGTACTCCAGTTTCCTTTTAAATACAAAGACATAGGTTAATTGGTTACAATGGATTGGTGCCTTTTCTAGGGTTGTTACTGCATTGTGCTCTGTGCTGCCTGCTAGGTACAGGCTTCCCTGTAACAACAGGATATTAGCTATTTAAACAATACCCAGTAGACTGGTGTACGTCGTTCATGTGTGGAAGTGACGGTGCCAGGATGCACTGTGAGAAGAAGACAAGCCAGTAGAGGGTTGCAATGCTGTGGGGAGGGAACTGTGGATAGCTGCCATTTGCTCGATCCTTGTTCGATTCTAATCATATTCAGTGCAGCTCTGATTATTTGATAAGAACTGCTGGACTGAAAAGGAATAAACATTGTGTTTATTTTTGGCCACATTTCATCAGCTCTAGTCCACCATTCTCCTTCTCTCAGTATTGTTGACTTCTTCTTAGCTAGCAGCTGTTTGCCAGTGTTATTTTATTACTGAAAATGTTCACCATGTAATTATTGTGATCATCTCCACTTTCCGTCTGCGTCTCAGAGTGAGCGAGAGAGAGTCACACTGATGTTTTTACAGCTGTCAAAACATGTTTCTTGTACCATATCTTTAATTTCATGCTCTCTTTTCCATTAAGTGATAAATTAAACAAGGGTTAAACTGGGGTTAACCAGATTATCGGGTGATTCTCTAAGATGGGATAGAAACTGGTGTTACAGTGGATAAAATGAACTTTATGGACAGTAACTGTCACTTAGTACTTCTGTTAACTAATAAATAAACTGAAATCAACATAAACCCTCTGTCGATCTAAATAACTTAAACATTGGAAGAAATTACATTTACTATCTCAATTATTCACTACATATGAGTCATTTATTGCATTAGTTTTCTTGTAGTTACAATTTCCCACTTTCTTGCTAAGATTGAAAATATATTGCTTTCTATGGGCAAACAAAAAAACAACTATGCTCTGGTAAAACAAAATTAACTTAATTTTACCTTGAAGAAAAAAATTACTCGTTAGCCCAGACATTTGCATGGACGTCATTTTGTCATGTGCCACCTTCCTGTGGTAAGTATTGTTGATGACAGGTGGTCAGTGTTTTGACTCAAAGTTTAATTGAACTGTATTCATTTAGATTGAGTTGTAGCAGTGGCATTTTTATAAGATAATTGTTATTATTACTGACTATTGTACATGTCAGCTGTATTAGCACAATTAAAGTGGAAGTAATAATAGTAATTTTTGTATATTTTTATTTGGGTTGTACAGCCTGATCTGTGTCACATGATATGGCCAACCCAGCCCCTATCACAAGGAGCACTGGAGAGCCAGGAACCTGCCCTTTGCTATAATAGAGGTAGTCAATAAAAATATACCACTCACAAAAATTAGTGATATTTAGAAATTAAATTTCCCCTAATTAAATATTCCCATTTTATTGTGAGCAGTGTACATACAGCCTGGAAACTGAACAGAAGTCTTTCAAGATTTCTTTGTCAAACATCCACCTGGACCTGGATCAGATCTGAACTTAATGCAATGTGAGTCGGAATTAACACTGCCAATGATCCAAAATGCTATAAAACTTCCCATTCAACAATCAGACCAAAGAGGGGCATTATTAAGAACCAGTGCTCACTGACTTACTCACTGAGGTCTGTTGGTTACGAAATAGCATTAATTCTGGGTAATATTCCGGATACCGTAAGTCTGGCTTCCTTAAGCCTTAAGTCTGATGCTTGTGAATCAACAGACGGCACAACAGTTCAGTTCTTTATAGTCTTAATGCATTGTAATTAGATTACCTCTTGCTTTGCCAGATGTCAGGTGCCCCCACATTCCCTCTTATTTTTCTATCTGGATACCCAAACACCTCTTAGTGTTTGTTTACTTAATGTTATTTAAGTAAATCCCCTCAGCATGAATCAACATGCTCAACTGAATAATGGATGAATAAAGAAGATAGAAAGATAAAAGCATGATATATAAAAAAATAATATTGCTGCAATCTTTTATTCTCAACAGGTACGTTGCATTTATGTCATTCTGCAAACACTCTTATCCAGATTGACTTACAACTGATGCAATATTATAATCCAAACACTTGTGGGTTAAGCATTTTTGCTCAAGGACTGAACAATGGCAGCTTGGCAGAGGTGGGATTTGAACCCTAGACCTTCTGGTTCATAGTCCTCACATTATAATCCAATTTGCCGATAGGGGATTAAAAAAAATGGCATTTGAATAGCGAATGCTTAAAATGATCATCCTTATTTTAGTATCACCATCTGTTTGTGCAGTGTTATTACCATTTGAGTGCACAGCCACACTGATTTTTGTCCAGCCCACTGATGGTCACGCTATTGTTAACAGCCAATAAAAAACATTTTCATCTGCTCTAGAGAAAATCAATGCATCATATGTTTGTGGGCAGCATCAGTTAATTTTAATGGTGTGTATCTATTTTTTTTTATTTCTGGAAAGAGAAAAATGTGTCCAGAAATATCATGAGACATATCTATGTTTACTTCATGTTAAGGTTCCACTTTGCCTATTTGGATTTAGGGATAAGAGAGCCAGGCAATAGAAATGAACATGTGATCAGACTCAAAATGAAAATACTGATAAATTCAACAAATCCAAATCTGTTTTAGCTTAATTTCATATGCAGGGTTACATTCGGGAATGTGGAGGAATAAGGCTGTCATCAGTAAGCGTGCAATGCTCATCACAAGAGACAAAGAAATGAATCTACAGATGGCATGTGATGTGATCTGACTGATAAAAAGTGAATGCAGTAGTGGCAAGTGACTGCCAAAGCTAACTTTATATTGAGCTGTTAAAAAAGTAAAGGAACTGAAACACAACTGAAAGAGGTTTTTACTTTTAGAGGCTTTTTTGTGCTGCCACTCAGGTGGTTGTGGTGGAAAGACAAGTGCAAGAAGCATCCAACTGCCGATATGGACAGATAAAATAATACACATGGAGGGAAATAAGGATCTGGACTAATGTGTGCTAGATACAAAATACAGAGGGGATAGGGCAATATCCTAAAACTAACTGTTATGGGTACATATGTCATAAGACACTGCTAATATACATAGAACAATACAAAGACTAAACACAGGACTTGATGGCAATAATAAATAGAATCTGGGAAGCAGCTAAAGCTAGTGCTACCTACAAATACACTGGAAGGAGATAGGTACAAACCAGACAGGAATGGATACACAACACAGAAACAGATATAAGCATGATCTGGAGCAAGAGGAGCCAGGGACAGGAGTCCTTTACAAATTCTTCCAAGGAATTGAAAATCAAGAAGAGATTAAATAAAGGAAGCACAGTTGGCTGTAATTAAGCAGCCAGCTGTGGGAGGGGGAAAGGTCAGAAAGGGCCCATGTAGGATGATGTAGTTTGCAGGCTGCTCCTGGCACACATCACTCCGACAGCTTTCACTTTCAGAATTAAAAGGATGGAGATAAAAATCAGAAAGACCTTGATCATTCTCCATTTTGGAAAAAATGCTTATGTTTAATCTGAAATTTAGACGTTCAAAGCTGGCACTACATGATGCCACATAGATATTAATAAATTAGCTTTCTGAATGTATCAGTATTTCTGATGATTATTATTATTGTTGTTGTTGTTTTTGCTTTTTAACAGATGTTGGTACATGTGATTTTTAACCACACTGAACGAAGTTAAGGTCAAATAAAGGACCAAGACTCAAACTCCTATGTGTATGGCAAAAACAATATATTTCATAAATAAACTAAACGGTTGAATTAATATGTGTAAAGTAATCAATTAATAATAAAGGATAAAATATATTTTTCTATATTTATGTAGACTGGAATACATTTTAATATTTTTTAAAAAGTAAAATAATATGAAGAGTTTAATAGAGTAGAAGGATATAGACTACAACATATGAAAATAAATGAAATGATGAATAGAATAGCATAAAAATATGTTTGTTTTATTTCGGTACACAGAGTCACTGCAGGATATTATTATTATTATTATTATTATTATTATTATTATTATTATTATTATTATTATTATTTTCTTTGCTTTAGCATTTCTTTGGACTGATGTTGGTGCATGTGATTGTTAATCATGCTGAAAGGTCAATATATAGCGACAAAAAATGTAAACTTTTAAATGTCCTCGAAATGTTCTTCATTGTTATGAAGATTAAGTAAATGCATTTGTTTAATGATGCCATAGTTTGTGTACATATACCAGACTTACAGCCTATTTTTCTTCGGAAAACACTAAAAAAAGTACTACATGAATTGCAGAAATTTTATAACAATGACTGGAGTCACTGAAATGAAATGAAATGAGTCACAATGACTAGTGTCTTCCACATACTATCACAAATAAAAATGAATATACACCTTTTCTTATTATTAAATACATGCGAAGGAAAACATAGTTATATGTTAAATGAGTTGATTATTTTATTTAGGTAAATGCAAATTACAGTTGCCTGATATGACCTGTTTTAACTTTGTTTTATATAGAAAGAAGTGTAGTACCTAGAATAAATAATTTGGTAGTGCATCCAGTGTTCCAAAAAGGTTGTATCTAATTCTATAAGCAATCTTTTGTATTTTTTAATGTATCTTTTAATATAACATTTCTTGGTGATGCCACATTGTGCTATTTTTCTGTCATAGTGTTGCACAATATTTGGTATTGGCATGAGCAGAGCTGTGCAAGTTGCCTGCTCCACTGTTTCCCAGTTTGTAACAAGTCATTCTTACATACATAAACACACACACACACACACACACACACACACACACACACACACACACACACACACACACACACACACA
>JAVSBV010137889.1:0-16627 GCA_033117975.1 Parotocinclus spilosoma | reverse complement strand
GGTGGTTACTCTAGTCGGGGCACACCTCGAGCCAGCCACGACCAGAGTCCGACTCAATAGAGCGCGAGAAAACCGGATCGCGTCCATTTGACACGGAAACCGAGTTGCTGCTGTATTGAGTGGCAAAAGGGCGCCGAAGTGCCAGAGGGCGAGCGTGAGCTCTGATGCGCATGGAGCGCGAGGGAGAAGGAAAAGATAGATATTAGATATTAGTAGATATTACCTCATGCTGGTACTAACCACAGTCCAAATACGTAATAACTTCCAACTAAAATCATATAACGATTTGATGTAGGTAAAGTTAAGGTTAATTTTGGGGTTATGTAGCATTTATTATTCAGCAACATATTGGCAGGACAATTTCTCTACTAAGACTTTTTCATGTTTTCTTATTTTTATAAAACATAAAATGTGGGATGAAAGGAAGGTTCTTAATTGATCAAATTGTTCCTAACTTAATTCTATGATGTTACAATGTTCAAAGAATTAACCTCCTATCCTCCTGCCTAATTCAATGGAGGAGTGTAAAGATAAATAAGATTTTGGTAGATCAGATTCTTTTGTTACTACGGAAGCATAGACGGATTTGTACAGGTTTGCTGGTCCCCAGGAAATGTCCCCTATTTTGGGAAGATTCGGCATTTGGTGTGACAACCAGCTGTCTTTGCCTGCAGCCTACATTTGCTCTTAATGTGGGAGAGAGCCAAGCTGAAGCACTGCACGGCCTCGAGCGACAGGCAGAGTAAACTGGAGGCACAGGGTACTATGTGTTGCAGAGTCATCCTCATTCGCCTTTAAGCCCCTTTTCTTGAATGTTTATATTTATCCACATTTATGATTACATCGCTTCCAGAAATGATTCATACAAAAATAAACTCTTTCTTGCAGCTAGGACAAATCGAATAAAAATATATTCTAATGAAAAGGTTTTGTAACAATATACTCAACTTCACTTGACCCAAACCATCTCAATTTCACCCCTCTCCCTATGTCTTCAATCGGTTGTACTTGCACTGTCTCTGCAATATACTAATTTCTAACCCTGTCCATCCTCATCACTCCCAAAGTAAACCACATCTTCAGGTCTGCTCCCTCCAGCTCAACCTCTTGTCTTTTTATCTGTCTTGTTGAATGGCCACCTTCAAGCCATTCAACATAGCTGGTCTCTCTATCATCTTATAAACTTTCCCTATCACTCTTGTCTCTTTCCATTTGAACACAATTAATTTCTGCCACCCTTCACCACCCACTTCAACCTGCCTTCACTCAATCACAGTTTCCATTACTGCAAATTGAAAATTACACACTCAACCCACAATTATTTAGGTTCACCCACCTTCAGCATCACCACTCCATGTAGCTACGCCAATAATTGTCATGTGTAATTCCCTTTATCTCCAGTAAATACCTCCACCTCTCCAGACTCAGCCTCAAAATTCCACTGAGATTCCTGTCTAATCTTATTGGTGCAATCCTCGCTCCAGCCTTTACCTGCCCATCATTCTTAATTCACAGTATTAGATAGTCCTCATACTGTACGTATTCTGCACCACCCTCACACATGTCTGTTACTTATGACTCACTGATACAATGTCATAAATCTTATTTTAGTATAATTCCATGTCCATACAGTCAATTTATTGAGTTTATAGCACTCAATTTCATGTTTAAGTCTTGGCAAAAAATGTCATATCAGTGCCTTTCTATGATGGCTGCATGAGATCTCAGAGATACTTTTTCTTTTCCAAGGGACGCCCATTAATTTTTTAGGAGGACAATGCAAAACCACATGCTGCACACACTACAGGCATGGCTGTGGAAGAAGAAAGTATGAGTACTGTACTGGTCTGCCTGCAGTCTTGAACTGTCCCCAATAGAGTATGTGTGAGACTTTTAAAAGATAAAACGATGACCCCATATTGTTAAACATATTAAACATTTAAGAGTGAGACAAAATAACATCTGAAACACTAAAATTGCTTGTTATTCTCTGTGCCAAAATGTATTTTAAGTGTGGTAAAAAGAAATGGCAACATACCAAAATGCTGTACCGTCCAAAAATTCTTGGAACGTTTTGCATTCCAAAACTTGAAATGCAGGAATGCATGTTTATGCAAGTTTACATGACAAAACATGAAATATTTCAGGTTCATACAGCCTGCAATGAAATAAGCATCAAAGATAATGTAGGAAACATTGTTTAGATTTTTATTTATACACCTTTTCCATACTGTCTTAGCTTTTTCTAATTTAGGGTTATATAACTACGTAAATTGATTCACATTCACTTGTTGACTCTCTGCTTAATCTGAAAACAGTTTTTTTGTCAATGGTCAATCCTTTGTATATTTAATGGTCCATCTGATTTTATATTTATATTTACATTTCCACACAGTTTACTTTACAGTTATATAGAAAAAGACACCCTACAGCAAAAATACAACGTGACAATGTTAATGTCTGGTCAGCGTCCATTTTGGACAACATCACTTCACACAATGTAATGCAGCAATGTAAATGCCACATACATGTATATTTGCATTATAAAGGACAATAACATTAGATAATAATAATAATTAGATGATTACTTATACCTAGAATCATTAGAATCAGATACCTAAAATCATTCAAAAGGGACAGTATCTTGTTACATAAGCAGGTGCATTAGCATATCAATGCCTAGCTCTTATTGGGGGAAACATTAAGTGTTGTTTTTGCTCAACTGGTTCTTGGAAAACTATTTGCAGTGGCAGCATTCTTCACTTAATATAGCCATGAGAAATGCACAAATGCATTTCAGGATCATTCAAATGAGATGATGTGCAGATTTCCATATTCCATTTAGGTAAAGGAGATATTTGTTTATTGTATGCATCTGTGTTATTGCTAGAGCACAATGAGTCAGAAAAAAGCCACTGTCTGAGGAGGATTTTGTAAGGCTAGGCTTTTGTTACGGTAAATCTGGTTAATCAGAAAGTTATTTGATGAAAGATAATTTCTGATGAAATGAACTTGAAGACAGGAAAACAATTTGACACATTTTGTAATGGTGGACTGGTTCCGTTTCTGAACAACTGATGAGAAGGTTGGAGTTCAACTTTGTCAAGCAGACACTACTGGACTCTTTAGTCTTTCAGCTACTCTGGAACAGGAAGTCTTAAATGCTGCAACACGTGATATTTGAAATATTTCTCATGTCACAGCAGCTGTTAATAGTCTAATTCACACTCAGGGTATAAATAAAATCATATATTTATCTAAAGTGCTGGAAATAATAATTGCCATTCCACCCAATCCATTGTAGGACACCATTAAAGACCTTTTACATGTAATGTAACAGAGGTCATAGTAAGTACTGTTAGAAATCTCGTTCCTGACTCTCTCCCTGTGACCCGCTCCCTTAGTCCCGCCTTCTATCCTGCGCGCGATTTCCTCTTCACCAGGTACGGCTCATGATTTCCGGGTTCTTTCTCACGCTTTATAGGCTTCCAGTTTCTCTGCTCGAGTGCAAAGTATTGATCGTTTGCCATCATACCGAGCGTTATCCTCCTTTAGTCGACAGTGTAGCGTTTTCCTCTCCAGTGTTTCCCTTCCTGTCTGAAAACCTGTTACGTTATTTTGTTCGTTTGCTCAGTGTGTGCTCTGCTCTTTGTCTCCGATCCAGGGCCCCAGCTCTACGCTGGTTACCAGCCTCTCCTCCCGTACAGCAGCAGTATCTCCACATTGCTCCTCCTGCCATTTGCCTCCCAACGCTCTTGGCTCATTACTGCTGTCTGTCGCTCTCAATAAAACCTCATTGTTCTACATCTCCGTCTCCTGTCCACTCCTTAGAGCTGATGTTGACAAGTACAAGTACTGGATAACATTTTTATGATTTGATTTTCAGGGTGTCTTTAAATTTTTCAATATTAATGGAAAAAATATATCGCAGATTTTTGCTGTTTAACGGGTTTTTGTGGAAAATTTTACAAATATTAATTCTAACAATAAAAGAATGTTATAAATTATAAAATATTAGGATTTACAGTAAATAACTGTTGTGTCTACTCAATGTGTAGGATATGATGTGTTGTAAGCTCGGTACGGTCGGAGCATGAGTGATACGAGAGTTATGTATGGTGTGTTAAGTGAAGAAAACGTTCCATTACTTCAGCGTGTTGCTTGATTATTTAACAGTTAAAAACACTACAATAGCGTATTTACTCAGCGACTGAATACTCACCAAAAACGAGAAGTAAGACTAGAGCATCGCTGCCTTGTCGCTACTTGCCGACATGACAAGTTTTTGTCTGCGGTTTTGTGTTCGCTGTTTGTGAGAATTTCATTATAGACTGAATTAATTCAAGCCCTGCGATACCACCCAAAAGTTTTGCAAGTTCTACAGCTAAAATAGTGTATAAAAACTTAAATAAATATAGCGTCCCTACTTTGCGGATTTTCATTTATCGCGGGTGGTCGTGAAACGTAACCCCCGCCATAAACGAGGGAACACTGTACATTGCCCAGTCCATATCAGGACAGATATTCTGCATTATTTTTCCCCATTGACACATGATGTGTTTTCAAAGTGTTCCTTTAATGCTTAAGCCATGTATATGGTCATTATACCATTGCTAAAACAACAAATCTAAAGGTGGTAACATATTTGTAAAATACTGTGCATTTAAAACCATATCTTGACAGGCTCACAACCATTGCCTTCCATAACAATAGCAACATAACATAACAATAGTCTGAGCACTTCCATCAGCAATGGCTATTGAAAAAGCCCAGTGTAGAAAAAGGGCTGATAACCATCAACAGGAAGTGGTACAGCCTCCTTTGAAAGGGATTTAATGAAATATACCCCTTCAGGATGCATTTCGGGCTGTTTTTTGTCATTTTCTTGTTGCTCTTCTTTACACTTTGAAATAAAAAGAAATAAAAAAATTTTTAGTTTGTGAAACTAAAAACACTCTATAGTGGGTACGTTATGGATAAGGTTGGGAGGGGTTACAGATTGAATGTTCTTGGCTTTAAAGCTTTACTTGCTTACACTCAAGCTACTAGCCTTAGTAGTAAATATCATTTTGTGAGTCAACACAAACTCATCAACCAAACATGCACTCTGGAGAGAGTAGTTACTTAATGCCTTGGACACATTACACGGCTTTCCGAATCATCACATCACTGTACTGTTCACACTACATGATGTGCTTTCTCACTTTTATTCAGATTTGTTTAGTTGTGTAATATTAGGTTAATGCATAGTATTTCATGGTTGTGTTCTAATAATGATACAAATCTAAAGGTGGCATAAGACTTTTGCACGACTCTGGGGAAAACAAGTAGCTTAAGTATCTGCATTTAATATAAAAAACGGCGGGGTTCTCGGCGTGCCTGTGTGTGATCAGCTCCCTCTTCAAAGCTTCCTTTGAGTTTTTAAACATTGTCACCAGTTCCTCCACTGAGACACGTATGGTCTCCATCGCTGAGCAGCATCATCACGTTTTGTGTGTCCTAGGCAACTTAGGTACACTAGCAGAGACTGTGAAAGAGAGAAAAAGAGAAGTAGAAACTGAGAGAAAAAGAGAACAAACATGCATGCACGTAATGCTAGTCTGCCTTCCTTTCCTGTTTCAACTTTCTTTCCTTTACCACTTTCCTTGTGCCGAGCCTGTGTTCATTCAAAATACTTTTAAATTTTATTCAGTATTTTAATAATATACACTATAGTTTATTATACTCATAATATTATATTCTGTTGAATTCATCATGCATTTTTCTAAATTATTGTAATTATTATATTTTTCTTTAAACGTGTTATTTTTAGTTAAACCTTTCAATTAGGGAACTGATCTTACCTAGGAAGGGCGGTTGGTTAATTCCCTGGTTCATTCCCGAATCTGTGTTCCGTCTGTGTGGAGTTTGTTTCCCAATGTCTACGTGGGTACTCTATAGACGTGTTAGGTTAAGTGGTGCTTCCAAAGTGGCCCTTACTGTGTAAGTGTGTTAGTATATGTGCACTACAATGGATTGGTACCCTGTCTTGGGTTGTTCCTAACTTCAGCCCTGTGTTAGGCACCAGCTACCCCGCGACTCTACCTAAAACCCCAATTTCAGTGAAGTTGGGACATTTTGTAAAACATTAATAATGCGATGATTTGCAAATCCTTTTTAACTCATATTCTATTGAATACAAGACAATATATATTGTTCAAATGGATAAACTTTATTGGGTTTATTTTGCAAATATTCACTCATTTAGTCTCCTGATACTGCATGTCCCTAAGACAAAAATAATTAATCCAAAAAGCAAGAGGGTAGTCAGCAATGGTAGGCTGATGTTGCATGACGTCACCAATAATTCCTATGTTATGCAGTGTTCCACCGGGTGACTCAGCAGTGTGTGTGACCTTTTGACCATTAGAGAACGACAGGGCTGCCCTTCAGCTGTTGCAAAGTTGCTGCATTTGACCTTCCAGTATAATGAAACGTCATCAATCATCAAGATTGTGTGCAGGATAAACTCGTGTCTTACAAGCTAAAAACAGGCTGACCCAGGTGCTGTGCACTGTTAAAATCGCCTTCACTTTTCGAGTCAGTCCTTAGTGGGATACACACATCTCAGAATTAGAGTGCTTTTGGAAGCCGGATTCCCTTCTGCGCTTAATACACCATGTTTAGCTTTTTGTCTTTCCCTGGAAGTATCTGTTTATTAATGGATTCAAAGTATTCAGGTCCTTCATCAGCCCAGTATCACCCAGTCTGATTTGTATGGCATCGTTAAGAAATTCTTTCACCTGAAAGAAGCTTCTCATGTTCCTCTGGTCCATGGATCTTTAATTAGATGCTATTTTAAGATAAATACAATTATTCAACCTCCTCTTTTACCTCAATAACCAGTCTGGCAAGATTAACGATAGGAAGCCTATTGTCCACAAAGTACTTTCTCTAATCACTGAGAGTGCGACGAAGCAGAGGGAAGAGAAAAAAGGTTCAACAATGCAAATCAAACCACATTCTTCAAGCACGTTGTGTCGCGCTGCCCAGGCAGATACCGCTTGGTGAATGAGATGACTCCATTAACAGCAGAATGGAAATAAGACAATTGAAAGCACATGATGTATGCGTTTTCACTTCTTGCTTAGGAAAATCATTAATTTTACCTGATAGTAGCACCAAGTAGAAGCAATTTTACTGTTTTAACAAAACTGTCATTAACAGGTGCAAGATAACTGAACCGACAATTACCCCAGTGCCCCTCAAATCTTCACCATTAAGGACTGCAGTTAATAAAAAAAATTATCCGGACTGTTTTGGAACTCTGTAGCTGAGACAACAAAGTTATCAAAACTAAGTTAGTAACATGGTCTGACGGTAAAAAAAATATTATTTTTATTTGCATTTTCTATACCAAATCATTGATCCCTACTAAACTTCATGAGGGTATTATAGTGTATATACTGCTCACAAAAACTAGTGGATAATTTATTTTAAATAATCATTTTAAATAAAATATTCCGAAATTTTTTGTAAGCAGTGTATTTGAATGAAACATGCTGAGTGTGACGCCAGATTAGGAGACAAACGCAGTGAATGGATTGAATAAAGACTGTGTTTTTTAGAAGCAACAGGCAAAAATCATGGTCAGAAACAGTCCAAGGTAAAATCAAATAAAATAAAAAAAACTGTAGAACCAAGATGGAACAGAGCCAAGGAGTTTGAGGCGAGAGCCAAAATTTTACATTTTAAAACAATATATACAGAGCTCAGAAACCAAAAAAGAAACAAGGAAAAGGCACAGAAAGAGAGTATAAATAGGGGAAAGAAAGGACTTTAAGATAAGCAACAGATGTGAAGGTTTAAAATGAAGAAAAGGAATGTGGTGAGTTTAGTCTGCTGAGCTGGCTGCAGGTGTGACACTGGGAGGAAATCAAAGAGAAGAAGTCCAGGCCTCTGCAAAGATATGTTGTATGTCACCACTGTGTACTGGGTATACCTGAGGCCCAAGATTACCCATAGCTCTGACAATTTCCGGTCAATCAAAAGAATGCAATTAAGCTGAAGCAGGACATTTCGGCAGAGCAGTTCATACATTTTGGAGTAAGCAGAGGTAGAATTGTGTTCACATTTATTAAACAAGCTAAGTGTGACATTAATAGTAATGCCACAATAATTCTGACTAAATTTAATTTCATCTAGTGTCCACTTGCCAAGCAATGCTGAGCGTTCCTATTTTTGTTATGGCCCTATTTATGTTGACCCTTGTTCTTAGTCCTCAATTTACGTCTTTGCCTTTACTTGTGATATCAAGTTAGCACCTTACTTGATTATTGCATGTTCTTACATTTTGCAGTTCATACATTTTGGAGTGAGCAGAGATAGAATTGTGTTCACATTTATCAAACAAGCTCATTGTGAGATTATGGTAATGTCGCAATGATTCTGACGAAATCTAAGTGGAGCTCATACATTCAGCTCCTGTCCTGTTTTGCTCGCTAGAGTTTACCTTTTCCTCATTGCATGTTAAAGCAGTAAAGTTGCGTGGACACTTAATTATCCTATATATAATGGGCACCACAGATGGCCAATTTGGAGGTTTCTTAATCACAGCCAAATGGCTGATTAAATCTAAATTTGTGTGATCTGTCATTGATTTGTGAACTAAGCTTTGGGGTATTAACATTGCATGTAATTCATTTTAAAGTTCTTCTACACACACTCCGATTTTACACCCTGTTTCTTCTTGTTTTATCAATTTCTCTTACCAAAGAGGCATGTTGAAAGTCTACAATATTCTTCAAACTAGACCGACGCACTAATAAAGTATTAGTAGATGACTAGCACAAGCTGTACAACAACAGTTGTACAGTGACAATGAGCTACTGTCTCTATGTTCTCATTTTATTCCTTCCACTATCTTGTCCAATGAACCCTGATAACAGCTTACTCAAATGTCTTACATCCTTATTTCAGTTGGAGTACCCGAGTGATGTAGCATCAAATTGCAGGTCCATCAGAACCTGATTTTCTGGCAGTGAACTGGAATATCCACATTATATTATATATATCGAGAAGTCCAGGCTTTACTGATAAAAAAAAATCGCACAGCATTCCAACTGCCGGTGGGAATGCAAACAAAAAAAAGTCTACTGGTAGTGGAAGACTTCATGAACAAAAGTACAGAGGCTTCAGCAGAAGATGCAAACAACTAATTAGCAAGAAGAATATAAAGACCAGGTTATTTTTTGCCAATAAGTATAGAAACAAGCTTTAGAAATTCTGGGACAAACATTTAAAGACTGAAAACACAAAGCTTTACATTTATCAATGTTATGGAAAGGTTCAAATTTGGAGCAAGAAAGGCTTTGCTCATGATCCATAACATACAAGCTCAACTATGAAACCCAATATCCAGGGTCGACTGCAAAGTAAGAATTTTATTGGACAGGGAAACTTGTTTCCTACTGTCCATATGACAATTAAGCTTTGAATCTTTGAATCTTGAATCTTGAATCTAGATCAGATTTTTGCTGATATTGCTGAAGTGGGAGGCCCCCTGAAGGTGTGCAGAAGAACTTATGGCATGGAATAATGTAATTTATTGCAGATTCACTTCTTTTCTAGCTTAATCCAATTCAGCATGCAATGCAGGAACCGACTCTGCACAGGGTGCCAGTCTATCACAAAAAACACACACGCCCTCATTCTGGGGCATTTTGGATAATTGCATGTCCTTGGAATACGGGAGGAAACTGCCTGAAAGAAAACCCCTCGCAGACTGAGAACTGAACTTGGAAGTTCCAGATTTCCTGGATACTGTTTGGTCTTTAAGTACTGTGGTACCACAGTATTCATCATTAATTTGTTGGTACCTTAGTAGAGAGAGAATTGTTCACGTAAGCAATAATGTAAATTGAATGAATCTGTTTCAGAAACCCCAAAAATCCACCATGTATAAGATACTATGTACAAATGGTGTTGAATGTTTACTTAAACACTATATACACCCTCGTTTATCGGTACGTTCTGTCAGGTTACGTTCCAGGACCACTCGCGATAAATAAAAATCCGCGAAGTAGGGGTGCTATATTTATTTAAGAATGTAGACACTATTTTATCTGTAGAACTTGCAGAATGTTTGAGTGACATCGTAGGGCTTGAATAAATTTAGTTTATAATAAAACTTTTACAAACAGCGAACAAAACACAGCAGACAAAAACTTGTCATGTCGGCAAGTAGCGACTCAGGTGGCGATGCTCTAGTCTTACTTCTCGCTTTTGGTGAGTATTTATACGCTGAGTAAATACGCTATTTACTGTAAAACGTAATATTTTATGATTTATAACATTCCTTTATTGTTAGAATTAATATTTTAATATATTTTTTACAAAAACTTTGCCTTTATTTCTTACAGCAAGGACCAAACTGGGCAGGGACCCATGACCGCTCCTTTGGGCTGTATCCCTCCCAGTCAACCAGATACTGGGTGCTTCTCTAGATTTGTCTGATGTCCAGCAGACGGCGGACCGTATAAGGCGGGGCACACTGGATAATCCGACTCGGTGGCGCCGTCTTTTGGCAAGCGGGATCATGGCTGCGGAGAAAGGCAAAGTTTGCCTGGCAGCCTGCCCCCCTGGTGGGGCTTGGCTGCTTGGGCTGGATGCAGGCGTGGCTGAACACCTCGGCTGTGACGCGGCACGTGTCAGGGCAGGTTCCCCCGGGGGACTCGTCCTTTGAGGCATGGCGAAGGTGTCCCTCCTGCATGTGGGCACGCCGAGTGGCATGCTGGAGACCATACACCGATGGATCCTGAGACACATTCGATGATCGGGTTGTGGGTTCGCAGCCAAGGGTGACCCAGGACGACCTGCATATGCGGGGAGTGAGCTAAAGGCTAAGGTCCTGAGAAAGTTTTGTCTCATGAAAATTCATTGAAAAACAAATTTGACTATTTGTGAAGTGGTCAAATGCCAAGGTAATTATTTTATTATACATTTTTTAGAATGTTAATTTTTATATGTTATTGTGAGAGTATTAATTAGTTGCTTTAATGAAAAACACTGATATTACAAAATGAGTTTTATTTGTAAAAATTTGTAAGAGCATCTTACAAAAACAGAAAATTAAATCAATGTTTATAGTATAATCAGCTTTTCAGACTTCCATTATTAATGAGATTCTACAAGTGAAATTCTACTAAGCTTGCATAAGGATCAAACATGGTTTGGAAATCTGCTTAACTTTATTCTAATGAATTGATAATGCAATGATAATGCAGTCATGTACCTTCACTTTACTCCACTCCACTCCCACTTCACAGTTCATGTCACAGCCAAGTTCACATATAAGTACAGCGTAGGCTTTATACACAGCCAAAAGGTGTGAAATGTTTCATCCAATGCAGTAAATGGGAAAAAAATGTTGTGTGAAAGTCAAGTGCTGTTGTTAATGCAGGAAAACTGACATTTTCTCACCAGTGTATGCAGTTCCAGTTTGATGGAGATCATTTGGGATAAATGTGCTTATAGTGTTTGGGGTTTTATTTAGGTGTGCCTTGGTGAATCATTTAAATAAATCATATTAATATTATAGTTTGTTGGTTATATATGTTGGGAAACTATATTATAGTGAAATGATGAACAAATTATAAGAACAGTAAGATAAAATTGATAGATAGATAAACCATTAGATTTGTTGTTTTAAATCATTGCTATAATGGCCATACAAAATATAACATATTGTTAACCATTGGGCCCAAAACTTTCAATTCATCACTTCATAATATACCTTTCCACTCATCTTCATTCCAATCTTTGTGAGCTTTATCTGTTAGGGTTCCTACCTTCCCCCGGAGCGTTCGGCCATCCTTAAGGGTTTTCCCGTCCCGTACTCGTGCGCTCCTCGCACGCTCTGAGCTTGCGCTCTTCCGTCGTTGGCACCTACCTAGCCTCACTCCAGCCGGATGTTCGTCCTGAATAGGACACACCCCGGTCTGGCTTCTTTGCTTCCGAGCTCACGCCTGCCCTCTGGCACTTCGGCGCCTCTCGCAATCACTCTAGTAGCCACCCGGCAACACACACCTTATAAGACGTGTCCCGGCATGGCTTTCATTTAATTGCATCCTCATTCGAGCTCACGCTTGCTTTATGGCATTTGGACTACCTCCGTGCTTCGCCATTTCAGAGACGTCCCAAAACAGTGCTTTCTGCACGCCTGCCCCGTTTGGCGCTTTGGCGCCCTCTCGTGACCAGTTCGCGCGTTGCTCCCACTCGGGATGCAACCTCGGCACGGCCCTTTATCCTTTTGTTTTTTTGTGTTAGGAGCCTTATGCTTCGCTCTTCATCCCATTTCAGTTGTTCTATATTATTTCCCCATTCTTATTATACGTCGTGGGATACCCCGCATACCTGGGTCCTATTAGAAACCACCACATCTCGTAACATTTTTTTAAAACTTTTTTTTTCCAATAAAAAGGCTACCTTTCCAAGACCATTCCTGATCAGGTTTCAGCATAGAAGGGTCAACTTGGTGCTAAAAGGAAGCTGTCAGATGCTGATCACACCATATGCTTCCCACTGTCGCCTACAGAAGCTGTTCTTCTATTATTTATTTGATTTATTTTTATTTTTTAATATTGCACACAAATGTACTGTATTTCCTAGTTCTATCCTAATGTTATATCTATATCATATCTATGTAATTTAATATTGTTATTAATATGTAATTTATTGGTGGCCTTTTGGTCTGTTCTCGTACTTGAAATGTTAGATGTTAGAAAAATTTTCATGAGTAAAGACCCAAGTGACTTTAACAAGGGAGAAGTTTTTATGACTAGATGACTGGGTCATGGAATCTTCCATATAATATGGTTTGTGCGGTGCTCCCAGTCAGCAGTTGTGAGTACTTACCGACAGTGGTCTGAGGAGGAAAAAACTACTAATCAGTGACAGGGTGTTTATCAATCCAGAAGGAACACATCAATTAACTATTCACGTTAAGTTTTCAACCAATTAAAGTCATAACAAACTTAAAGTGAAAATGTCTTATTTCACATTTTATTTTTAAAGTAAAAAGTACAAAAGAAATAACTTGCATTTATTACGGACATTCTGTATTTAAAATAATGGCATGGGAAAAGTAGGAAAATACTTTTAAATATTTGCATCCCCTTGCATTACAATAGGAAATGGTTATTTCTTTCCATTTTCTTTTTCAAAAGTCTTTTTCATGTTTTGTAAAATTTGTAATTGCTTGTGTTATTGATAGTGCCACTTGTGGCTGGACACGTAGTTCTTTATTTTTTAGCAATACACTTTCATATTCGTATAAGCTGCTCAGTGTTTGAATTATCCGTGTTGCTCACTGGACAGTGCTGTGATTACACACAGGGTAGTATTTAACAAACAGTTTTATTTAAAAGAATAGAGGATAGTACCTCAACTCACACAGAATAGAAAGGATAAACATAATTCCTTCATTCATGCATTTTCCTATCTGCTTGATCTTTACAGAAAAGAAATAAATAACAAAACTTAAATAAATAACAAAACCTAAATAAACCCAAAATAACCGACATAGGCAAGGTTATGTTCGGAATGTCAGTTTTGACTGATTTTTGTTTAATTCTTATGCAATACCAGAGACCATTCCTAATGGCTTTGTGGAATTCTCTATACAGCTCAAAACATAACCCCACTATGTGTGATACTATTTCTTTTTCTCAAAAGTATTTATTAAGACTCCCTCACTTTGTGTTCTGTCTGGCATTGTTCCAAGGCTACAGGTAGTCCCTGTTTAACGGTGATCTGATTTACAATATTTTGACAATCTGATATTACACATAAATATACATTCAGCACAACCTGTACTCTAAATTTGAAATATATATTTATGGGGCAAGCAATATGCAGTACGGTTCTGTCCTGCACACTTTCGTGCCAAATGAGGAAATCAGCAGTGTGTGATGTAGGGAGTCACATGGCAAGAGTTAACTCTAGGAAATGTAATGAGGAAAAGTCATGGTTAATATATTTCTTTCCACTTTCAATACATTATTCCATATATTACATGATCTATTCCATCCTTTATTATAAAATAAGCTTTATAATAATGCCTTTGCCCAGCTGTAGTTCAATCTAAGTGTTTTAAGAATGTTTATGGTAGGCTATGCAATGATATTCATTAAAGTAAGGTAAAGAGATAATTAAGCATTGGCACACTTTTGTCAAATCCAACAGCCTGGCTTTGATAAATTCTCAACCTCATTATGCTTCACATTTAACTAATACTTCTTTAATATAATCTTCAGCCACACTAATAACCACCTGACAATGAGTGATGCCTACCTGTGCTTTTGCACCTTCAAGTTAACAGAGTTCATATATCATTCAAACTTGCCTAATCAACTAATCAGTTGCTAACTGTCAGAATGCTGCCCCAGTACATGGTTTAAAGAATCACTCTTTCTTTGCCATTAAAAAGAAGTATGTTTGGCTACAGGGCCAAAACAATTAGTCATCAGTTGAAGATATTTATTAGGCCGCTGTGCTTTTTCTCTTTTTCAGTACTAACTCAAATGGCCTTTGAGATTTTGTCACTTGATTACTAGGCCGCTGTTATTTCTGGCATTGGCTTGTCATTCTCAGCTCATGATTAAGCCTTTCAGAATTGCAATATTTCTTTTCATGGTGCCATTTCGTGGTAGCAGGACCACCCATCATACTGTTGATATCACTGAAAGCCTGCACCCAGGGGTCATGTGTTGAATTATTGATATGATGAGCTACAAGCAGGAAAGTTCTTTTTTACAAAATACAAAAAACAAAAACTGGTCATTTAGAAGACAGAGTGGCATCAGTAGGGTGCTAAATCCTGACAGCATAGTCTAAACAGTGACTTTATTGGCTGCACAGATGGCCAGCATGCTCTATTCACTCGGATCCACTGGGATTTGTGGGGATGTGTCTCAAATCGACCAGTAGTCCTAAGGACATTGAATTACTTGCTATTGAGTGAACGTGAGTGACCCGATTACATTATAAAGAGGTTAGATTTACTGGAACAGTTTCAGAAAAGAGGTGGGTATAAATATGCTACTGTATCACATTAAGTTAAGCCATTTGAAATAGTAGCTCCTCCTTTCACATTTACTCAAATACATTTTCCATAATTGAACAACGATTCTGTGTCATTTTTGTAACGTCTATATAATAAAAACATTTTGGTGATAATTTCATTAGTGCAGTTGAAAAACATTGTAGAAGTTTTAAGAATGTAGGAGCAAGTGATAAGAGCCAGCTGCTGGAAACAGCACTTCGTGGGGACCTAAGTTTGAATCCTGAGAGGGGCTTTATGGAACACCTGTGAAGTGTGCCATAAAAATGTAAAGAAAAGGAATAAATAAGACTTGAGGAGTGATTACATGAAAAATGTGAAAATGAGGATAAAACAAGCAAGGATGATTAAAAACAAAAAGTGTGGTTAGGAATGAAAGGGATTTGGTCATTCTAAAGTGGTTCTGCAAATAAAAATTATATGTGTACTCATTAGACGTACTTATATGATTATTATAACATGCCAAATTTTTTAACATCCACCAAATTTGCATTACTATGACCATTCAAAAAACAACCTATGCTCAACAATCATTTAAAAAATTTGGAAGTGACAAAATGGTACAGAATATAAAGAGCTTACTGATAAATTACTCCTTATGTCAAATGAAAACATAAAAAACCCAACAGGGGTGTGTCTAGATTACATGTTGTACTACAATCAGTTGAAGGGCCACAACTGTGCATAAAGATGAGCCTGTTGAAACAATTAATAACTTAATTCATTTAACACTATCTTTGAAAGATAGTAAGTTTAAAAGATGCTGAGGCATTACGGGAACTGTAGTGCTCGTGGTGAATTCGCTTAAATTGCCCTGTAGCCCTGTTCAGGGATCCAGGATAGAAGAGACTAAAAATGTGATTTTAATGGGACACAGCAATATTTTACAATATAATGTGCCCTTAGTACAATGCCTCTGAGGATCCCCATGAAACGCCCTCAACTCCTCAAATGAACCAAGGAGGCCCATTAACCTCAGCAGTAATAAACAAACGAGAGCTGGTTTCCAATTTATTTATTTATTGGAAATCTTACCACAAATGAATAGACCTAAATCTAAATATTGTACTTCCTGTGCATCATGCATATTCCACATGAACTACCAAATGGTAAGTGATCCTACTTTATACAGTGTGGCAGAGAAATTAGGAACCCATCCAATTAGCTCAGTGCACTAAATGCCAACTCATATTTGTGAAGGTGTAATTGTTATTTTTTTCTCTAAAGAAATTGATCTTTTAACATTACGATAGAAAATCAATCATTCTTTGATGAAAGGATGAGATTAGGATTGGATAACAATTACAACACATTTCATAACTTTAGATGGCTATTTATTTTGCAAAACACACCCAAGGACGTTCCAGAAAGGTGAGAGAGAGGATTAAAAAGACTAAATGCATATGAGAAAGAAAGAGACAGAGAAAGAGAGAGAGACAGAGAAAGAGATACAGAGAAAGAGAGAGAGAGAGAGAGAGAGAGAGAGAGAGAGAGAGAGAGAGAGAGAGAGAGAGAGAGAGAGAGAGA
>JAVSBV010137871.1:0-16628 GCA_033117975.1 Parotocinclus spilosoma | reverse complement strand
AAGAAAGAAATGCTACTGAATCTTTAAGAAAAAAGAAAGAAAAAAGAAAGAAATGCTACTGAATCTTTAAGAAAAAAAAGAAAGAAATGCTACTGAATCTTAACCAAAAAATAAAGAAAGAAATGCTACTGAATCTTAACCAAAAAATAAAGAAAGAAATGCTACTGAATCTTCAAGAAAAAAGAAAGAAAGAAAGAAAGAAAGAAATGCTACTGAATCTTCAAGAAAAAAAGAAAGAAATGCTACTGAATCTTTAAGAAAAAAGAAAGAAAAAAGAAAGAAATGCTACTGAATCTTTAAGAAAAAAGAAAGAAAAAAGAGAGAAATGCTACTGAATCTTTAAGAAAAAAAGAAAGAAATGCTACTGAATCTTTAAGAAAAAAAGAAAGAAATGCTACTGAATCTTTAAGAAAAAAGAAAGAAAAAAGAGAGAAATGCTACTCTATCTTTAAGAAAAAAAAGAAAAAAAGAAAGAAATGCTACTGAATCTTAACCAAAAAATAAAGAAAGAAATGCTACTGAATCTTAAATAAAAAAGAAATAAAAAAAGAAAAAAATGCTAATGAATCTTCAAGAAAAAAGGAAAAAAAAGAAAGAAATGCTACTGAATCTTAAAAAAAAAAAAGAAATGCTACTGAAAAGAAACCCGCCACGCACACAAAAAAGAATAAAATACTATTGTATTGTAAAAAAAAGAAAACAAACAATAAACAAAAATAGAAAGAACTAAATCCTGCTGGATTGTAAAAAGAAAAAAAAGCCACTGAATAAAGAAAACTATAATAAATCTAATAAAATATAAATAACAAATTAATTAATTAATTAATTAAGAAAGAAAAAGAATAAAAGAAATAAAGTATTAATATAGTTAAGTTAAATAATAATAAATACTTTATTATAATAAATGAATAGTTAATATAATAATAAATAGTTAAGATAAATAACTAAAGAAAAAAAATTAATGCTACTAAAACTTAAAGAAAAAAATAGTTTTATACTTCCACTAAATTAAATTAAATTAGAATATATATATAACCTTTAACATGATTATTTTTAATGGATTAGTAACACTTTTAGTTAAGCAACGAACTTAAATAAATGTCACTTAATCTTAAAGAAAAGAAACAAAAAAAGAAAGAAATTAAACAAACGGCCCTAAATTGGAATTAAAGAAAGAAAAATGATAGAAACAGAATAAAGAATATAAGGACGACTCTGATTGGATCAGACTATTAGTACTTTTAGACTTGAGCAACTTTTTTTCAACCACCTTATATCATTAATAACAATAATAATAATAATAATAATAATAATAATAATAATAATAATAATAAATATTGATCAAAGGGCAATAATTCTGTAATCATTTCAATCGTTTATCGTTTGTTGCAGCTCTTTTTCTGTTTTGTTTTGCTTAGTTTGTTTGGTTTTCTGATCCCTGTGCTATCTGACTTTCTCTTTTTGGGATGCTTCCCTTTAGGGCGCTGTACAGGATCCCTCATCTCGTTTGCAGATTTGCCAAAACACGCTGCTCATGAGAAGGAAGGTGTCACGACCGACCAAAAACAGGTTTCAGCCGCCCCGAAAAGGAAGTGAAACTTCGTCCCCACACGCCCTTTCCAAACGGTCGTCTCCCACGCTCAACTTTACGAATCCACAAACCCAGACGGGTCGTCTTTAAATAATCAGAACCCGCCGACCATCTAAACGAGCCCGCTTTCACCCTGCCCATTGACCCCACCCCACCCAGACCCGTTCAGTCCGGACGTCCCGAAGCCTTCACATCGTATCGGGGACTTACTTTCTGTCTCTGACGTGGTTCCTGAAGCGCTGGTCCCGCCGTGACATGTCTCCTCTGAGAGCCTGGACCTTCTCGTGAGTTTGAGGAAGCAGATTCATACTAAAGCTCGCTGTGACAAGCGTTCAACCACAGCGCTGCTATAAATATTCCTCCACTCTGTCTCTCGTTGGTCGTTTCCTGCCTCCTGAGGTCCTTCAGAGCTTCCCTGGGAGTAGCCTCGACCCGACAGCAGGGTGGACCTCTTCCAGAGCGTACGTGAAACCGTTTGGAGCCAGAAACGTCCAGAAGACTGCAAAACTCAGAGTGTGTGTGGTTCCTCAGCTCGTCTTTTGAACAGATCAGACGTCGGTCACATGCTCAGCGTGACCGGGAACCTCAAAACCCGCCTCGTGCATCAGACACTTACAGAAGCGTGACTCGTCTCAACTCCGCAGTCCAGCCCTGCTTTACACCACAACCGTCCACGGAAAACCCCTCGCCATTTGGAAGCCCAGCGAGGGGGGGTGGGGGGGTTATACCCCCGTGCCAACGGGACAATGGTTACGAGTTCTGCTGGGGTTAGAGGACATTCGGGTCAGACAGAGAGAAGGGTTTTGAGTCAACTCTGGGTCCGGACGGATTACGAGGACGATGGAATCCGTCTTCAGCCCGATAGAAAAAAAAAGAAAAAGAATCTGGGCCTGTTTGAAGGACGTCCCACGGGTGGAAAATTCGGACTTTGGAGAATGCCCGGGGCTGCTACTTTCGTGGGAAAGTAACTCGCTGACTCCGGGGTGAAGGGGGGGGGGGTGGGCGGTGGGGGGTGTTGTAAGAACCAGGCATAATAGTACTGGCGCCCTGGATGTTCGATACGGACCAATAACAATTGGATGTCCCAATACTTTCTGGCGGAGTATTCAAAAGTGGAACAAACGCGGAGTGAAACCTTCCTAAATAAGTCGAGTTTCAGATTCCAGATGTTCCACTTGAAAAAAAGCCAAACCAACCTGGAGTGAGGCTGCTGGCGTCCGAGTTTGGTCTCCACGTGACCACGGGCTGTTGTTTTAGGATGTTAGACCTCAGATGGACGTTTTGTGGTTTTTGGAAAGACAAGAAAAATCCCCAAAGGGTTTTTTCTGGTTTTTTTTTTTTTTGAAACTCAAATGTAGCCCAAAGTCGTTTAAGAACTTTCCCAAGAACTTCTCAGTGTTTGAAGAAGGTGCTGCTGGAGTTTGCCAGTATGGTCCCCTCTTTCCACAGTTCCACTACGTCCCCCCCACCCCCCATTTTGCCCAACTCTCCAGCCTTGTGGACCTCCTTGACCTTCGTGGGCCGGCGCTCCAGAGACGACCTTCGTCCATCTTGCCTAATCTCAGAGACAGAGGCTGCAGCCCCCTTAAATTTGTTCAAAGTAAACATCTGTTCAGAGACGGAGATCATCCCAGTCTCCCCTGGACTCCTGAGCTGCCATCTGGTCCCAAGACTCCCAGAGAGACCAGGTTCTGGTGCCGTGACCCGGACTGGATTCTGCCACACCTACACCTGACCATCTCCTGCTCACCGGCTGTTTTTAGAGGCACGTTTAGGGGGGATTTGAGGGTTATTCTGAGACGTTGGGTCACTGTCCTACTTGAGATGTCCAACTCTGAGAGCCTCAAAACGGACAGAGTATTGTGAGTACTGTAGCGAACGCTTATTACGCGTTTTTTTTTAACGTAAGAAACCTTTACCTCGGAAATTGAACAATAATTCCGGGGCGACCTACCAATCTGGTGGTTGCCAGATTATTATGCAAAACAATCCCACATTAAACCAAATATTTAAATTAACCGGACCTGGCAACCCTTCGTTAGGCGAACGTGGCTAGTCGTAGTCCGATTTCTCAGGACGTATACCAGTTAACCAGTATAATCGGTTGCCCTTTGGTTGCCAAGTTTGTGCATATTCTAAAGACTTTTTTCATTACACCCTAGCAGTTTATTTCACGCTGGATCTGGCAACCCCGTGCCACAGATTTAGGCAGATCCTTGATCGAAACGTGATGTACGCTCTATGCGTGACCTCTTATCAGATAATCAGATAACATTGGACTGTGATGGGGCTTTCCAGCGCCCTGAGGCGTAAACAGGAGGCGCTCCGATCCCAAAATCACACACATCTCATTAACACCTCCAGCGGGGAGGAGGCGCTGGGTGTTAGAGGTCATGACCATGGGCTTCCTCTTTTCGTTCGGGTGCAGAACATTTCAAGCACTGGATCTTCTGACCCCAAAAATCTGCCGTAACTGGGATTCCTTACGTTCCTGACGCAGACTGGACCTTATCGTAAAAGGAATGTCCCGAGGTCGCATTCCTCTGAAGATAAGACGTGCTCCGAGCCTCACTGGTCACTTTTCAAGCTCTGCAAACACGCCAAGGTCCTTCAAAGAGCCTCGTTTGTGCGGCCGCCACGCCCGGGCCTTATCAAAAAGCTACGGGGCCAGCCTCGTTTATCTGCGCTTAATCTTGGCAAACCCACAGTTACGGGTTGCCAGTTGTTCTCACAGAGGTCGAGATCCTGATTGCTCACCTTCCACTAGTCTTAGAGACAAACCCGGGGCGACAGTGGCGCGGAAAACCCCAATCCCTGTTAGAACCAAGCCTCAGAAAGAACCCTGACCTGCTTTGTTACGTATAAGAATTAATCGTCCCTTATAAATAATAATAACAGTTTAAATAAATGGGATTTGCATATAAAAATAAATATACAAAACATAACGTGGGAAAATCGAATTGCGAACTCAGTATCGGGAATCGTATCGAATAATGAGCAGAGTGAATCGTTATACCCCTAATACGGATCATATTTAGTCCGGGTTGCCATGCCGCCAAAACTACGGTGGCTCTGTTTACAAAACGGTCAGCAAATCCAGTTTACCTTGGCATCTACAAACAACAATGCTCCGGTACGCTGGTGCCAACTGGACGGTTGTGATGGCACCATTTTAACAACGTCATTTATTGGACGTTGCTTACTGTCGTCCCAAAACAAATACGACAACAGAGACCCTGGAGCGTTAAGCAGCTCGAGATTTAAGTAATGAGAATTAACGTGCAAAAATTAAAAAGGATTATCGGTAAAAACGATATTAATTAGTGCCCTTGGTTTCAAAATCCGGTGTGTATCAGATTGTTTGTACTGTGTGTGTGTGTGTGTGTGTGTGTGTGTGTGTGTGTGTGTGTGTACACGGGTAAGAAAACCTGTCAGTACATGTTCAGAAGCTTAATTCTAAAGTCCTAGATTCATAACATCAGAATGAAGAGAAACCAACCTGAAACAGTCGGTGTGCCAATCAGAGTCCAGAGCTTGGAGGTACTGCTCGTCATAAATACGCCGTCTGCATCCTGCACACACAGGCAAGCTTCTACCTGCTGATAACACACACACACACACACACATTATTATATATTGAGTACTGAGGTGATGTTTAGTTTCAACTTCTAACTGACAAAATTCAAATCTCAACCGACGAAATTCAAACCGTAACTGACAAAATTCAAACTGTAACTGACAACATTCAAATCTCAACCGACAACATTCAAACTCTAGCTGACAAAATTCAAACTGTAACTGACAAAATTCAAACTGTAACTGACAAAATTCAAACTGTAACTGACAACATTCAAATTCTAACTGACAAAATTCAAATCTCAACGACAAAATTCAAACTGTAACTGACAAAATTAAAATCTCAACCGACAAAATTCAAACTGTAACCGACAAAATTCAAATTCTAACTGACAAAATTCAAATCTCAACGACAAAATTCAAACTGTAACTGACAACATTCAAACTGTAACTGACAAAATTCAAACTAACTGACAAAATTCAAATTCTAACCGACAAAATTCAAACTGTAACTGACAACATTCAAATCTCAACCGACATAATTCAAATCTAAACCGACAAAATTCAAATCTCAACCGTGAAATTTCAAACCGTAACTATCACAAAGCAACACTATACCAACCACCTGGTACATCACACGTCACCGCCTAGCAACACCTTATGAAACAGCTGGGCTACCTTAGCAACCACCTAGCAACACCATAGCAACCAAAAGTATTGATACCTGCCCCTGGCCCGTGGCCAAAGAAAAAAGAAAACACAACCACATTCCTTCTGCTTGGTACCGTTACAGCACTGTCGTAGTTCCTATAAGGAAACACAGATCTAATTCTAATATTAAGTTTATTCAGAATTAAACCACAAAACATGCAAAAGCCTTGTAAGTGTTCGTACCTGTCCTAGTGGAAGTAGTACTGCTCTTTTGTATTAGCATTACAGTTCGTAAAAGCATTGAACTTTTGAATCTTTATCATCACTCTTAGTTAGGAAATGCATAAAACAAAGCCGGAGCTAAATGTAAAAGTAACATAAACCGAATTATTCGATATTTATCGAGTTTGTTGCCTCCCATCCCTCTCACGAGGACATGATTTAGGTGTGTCCGGGACATTTTCTCTTTCAGCACTACGGAAGGCATTAAAGCGCACGGACGTTAAGCGGTACCTACACACGCTGGTTCAGCTGGAACCTGCAGGGTCCAAAAGACGACCCGTTACTGGTCTTTTAGAACTACGCTGGTCTGTTTTTTTAGATAACAAAGGTCCATTTGAGGACTGTGTTTGCTGTCAGAGGATAAAATGGATAAAAAAACAGCCATGCACAGTCTGAGATGATAAGAAGGAAGGAAGGAAGGAAGGAATGGACCGTTCCTAATCCTGCTACGGGCCTCGCTCTTTGTGGATTGGTGTTAGAATAGAAAAGGGACAGCCTAAACGATCGTTTTACTCTTCGGAGCTTGAGGGAGGGACCCGGGATGATCCTGTCTAACCTGTGCGCTAGGAAAAGTGCGCAAATCCCCCCCGCATTCCCTGCGCACTTTACGCCCCTCACCTTCTTCCTCTCCCATGCGTTCTTCCTTCCAGGTACAGCAGAGCAGCATTAACTTCATCCACCCTCCGGCCGGGAACCTCCACCCAAACCCAAACCCAAACCCAAACCCAAAGAGCCGGCTGCTGAAGCTCCTGCGGCTCTCTGAGTCCGGGCAGCTGGCTCTGAGGAGTGTCCGCTTCCCAATTCGCCACCGAAGCCACGGGAGGAGACGCCGAGCAGGGCGGGAGCTTTGAGTGCACCAATCAGCCGCTCCAAACCGGCCAACCAAACCCCGGTCCTACAAAAAAACAACAAACCGACAACAGGAAGCTGGCACACACCGGCTGTGTCCCAATAGATCAATAGATCTGACTGTGCCCACTCAGAAGTGCCCACTTACCGCATGGAGTGGTTTGGGATTCGAGCCGCGCAGGATCAAACAGGGTGACCTAAACGTTTTGGTTTTTTATTATTATTATTATTATTATTATTATTATTATTAATAATAAATGTAATTGTTAAACCTTTTGAGATCTTATTCTACTTAAAAGTAGAAAACACCCGTCTCTTTATTTATTTTAATTTATTATCAGTAGTAATAATATTACGGATCCACCTTCCCCGAATCTTTCTTTTCCTTCTCTCTATCGTTCCTTTTAGGGTTTTTTTTTTGTATTATTATTATTATTATTATTATTATTATTATTAATAATTTTTTTTAAAAATTTTTTATTATTATTATTATTTTTTTTCCTACTTTATTTCTCTTTTATGGTTGTTAATAAAAAAAATCTGACATGTTCTTGTTTTTCTTTTCTTTATGTTGAATGTAGGGCTTTGCTTGGTACAATTGTTTAAAGATATATATTGATCTTGCCCTTTTTTTTTCATGTCAATTTTTTTTTTAAAAGTACAAAACAGAAAGCACAGTCTGAATCCTGTACTAGATACGCCCCCATTCTGGAAACCACCTGGCACGATCCTGGCACAAACGGACCGGCGCCCGACCTTCGCTAGGGTTTGAACCCAAGTGGTAAAGTCCTGGCCCGGGTTCCTCAGCGCTTAAGTGGCCTTGGAAAAAAGGTTCGTGTTCCAGAAGGTCAAGAAAAAGAGCTGGAGAGAAATGACTGGAACTGGAACTCCAGGAACCCGGTTCTACAACACTGGTTCACCCACCAAGCATGAAGAACCCTTTCAGATAAGGCTTATGGACCTTCACCCGACCTTCACTAGGGTTTGAACCCAGGTCCATTGCGAACAAAACGAGTTTAGTTTGCCATAATTGGACACTGTGCACAGTGCCCGCTGTGCCAGGCTCCGGAGACTCAGGAGTGGAGTGACCGGGTCATGCCATCCTGTTGGCACGGGCCCAGCGCGTGACCTGCCCACACACTCAAAGCTTCTCTTTCTCGTTCATTTCATTCACATCAAATCCATCTGCCCTGTCGTTTTTGAGGTTTGGTCCTCCCGAGGTCTCTTTCTTATCACCTTTTGGGGATTTTCCTTGCCACTGTCGCCCCAGGTTTATCTTCTGATCTGAGCCGACGCTCTGTTGTAAAGAAGCAGCCCCCCCCCTTTATATTTAACAATCAAAACGTAACGCAAACGGTCTCGTTTAGAATGGTTTTATTTCTTCTTTTTTTTTCGACTGAAGCCGTTAAAAAGACCCGGGTGTTTTTTTTATTATTATTATTATTATTATTATTATTAATTTTATTTAATAATTTTATTTATTTATTTTTTATTTTATTATTATTTTTTAATAAAAAAAATCTGACAAGTTCTTGTTTTTTTTTTTTTTATGTTGAATGTAGGGCTTTGCTTGGTACAATTGTTTAAAGATTTCTTTCTTATCACCTTTTGGGGATTTTCCTTGCCACTGTCGCCCCAGGTTGGTCTTCTGATCTGAGCCGAAGCTCTGTTGTAAGAAGCAGGTTCTTTCCACACCCCTCCCCCTTTTTTTTTTTACAATCAAAACGTAAGGCAAACGGTCTCGTTTAGAATGGTTTTATTTCTTTTTTTTTTTTCAACTGAAGCCGTTAAAAAGGACCCGGGTGTTTCCCCCCGGGATAAGACAAGTCATAAACAAGTGCGTCGTGGAATGGGAAAGTGCAACAGCCCCCGCCCGCTTCTTTAAATTAAGACGGCACGGCACACCGGACGTCGTTGACCACAGGCGGGTCAAACGTAGCACCAGGTAGGAGGAACTGGGAACCAGTACGACTGAGAAGAACTAAACTCGATAATCTGGGAGGATAATACGAATAGAGGATAGTGACGCTTATAGAGTGAAGCTAAGTCAATTCAACACACACACACGCACGCGCGCACACACACACACACACACACACACACACACACACGACGGGTTCTAGACTAACCAGCCACGCCCACTCAGACGTACACAGAGTACAGCTCACATCTTTAAAACCTTGTACAGTATTACAGTTCCACAGTGACTAAAATGCCAAAGCTACTAAAAGTAAACAAAAACAAAAACGAAATGACGACGAAACCAAAAAAACAACACTTCTGCCGTATTATCGCGCGTACAAACTCGGTAAGTAATGACGTCCAAAACAAAAAAAGGTCAAGTTCAAACGGTGCAGATGAAATAAGGCGTTAACCTGCTGCTAAATGAGTCGTCATACTGGATGCGTACGATATATATCCTATAATTGGACGAATAATAACGTGACCGACCGACCGACGTAGGGAGCTGCAGTTGTCCTAAAAACACGACCGTTGCATTTGGTGAGCACGCTCAGAGCCGGTCGGCTCGTCATACAAAACAGCAACGTGATGATCGGACAAACATGGGCGTTTATCCGAGGGCACAATGCCCGCCATGGCACTGGTCCTGAACGGAAACTTTAGTTACAAAGGGAATCGGTCAGTTTGCCGGGTTGGGTGTCCGTTTTTGTTTTTTTTTTTTAACCATTTTGGGTCGTTTCGGGGTTTTTTTTTTTGCATATCAAATGTACATTCTAGATCATGCAGTAGCACCATTGTTTCTTGAGGTCACTTCACATCCGAGAGAGCGTTTACTTTCTTCTCCTGCCGCAGTATTTGCCTTGGCATCCCGCGCCACCTGCGGAGAAACATCACAGTCGGAGTCAGTCCCTGTAACCACGCCCTCGGGTCCCCAAACACCTCAGATCAACTGCGGGACGTCTGCAGGACCTTTTCTGCTTCACCTGCACGGACTGCCGCGTACCGACACGTTACGGTCTCGGGGCGTCGCCCAGGTACGCGTTCAGACCAGCTCGCGTTCGTCCAACGTGCCATACGTTTCCTGTTTATAGTCAAATTCTACCCTGCTATGCTGCCACATTTCAGACCGCCACCAGGTGGCACTTTAACATCGCTTCATTTATGGTACAGCTCCTGAACATCCTTAAAAATCATGCTTTTCGGTGTTTTTTTAACCCAACGATGCAATAAGTCATCCAAGTTTTGTCCGATAGTACCAGCGATTTAAAATACGCCTTTTACAGGGTCATTTCAATCCTGAAGGAAAGAGTGTTTTGGTTTTTTTTACCTCTGTAGCCTCCACCCAGGAATCCCTGAAGCGTTCCGTATTTGGCGGCTTTGGCTGCAACGAAGAGATCAGAAACAAAAGAAGATCAGAAACGGCTCGAAATGTTCTGAGAGATAAAATGTAAGCAGAGCTGGGATTTGATCCCTGTAATCAGATTACTCATAGCATGTATACCAGTTACCCAAATAGAATCGGATTTGCCTCTTTTTGGTTTTGCTTTTGTGAAATCTGGCAACCCCGGGACTAAACGCAGCACCCTCTTAACGAGCACCGAACACGGCGCGGAGACTAAAAGGATCTAAATACCCAAGAAAATTAAGAATTTAATTATTATCAACTAATCAAATGGCTCAGGTTTTGGGTTTGGTTCAGCAGGCATGGCTGCTTGTTTCTACCGTGGCATCTGGCAACTCGGGCACTAGTAATTCCAGTAAAATAATAATACAATTAAACAAATAATAATAAGTTAGAGAAGTCCTGGTACCTTGCTGTGGTGAGAGCCCCGCTCCGTATGCACCTAAAAAAAAAAAACAGGATTGTACTTGACAAAAGGGTAAGACCTCCAAGATAGGGATCTCAGTCCCGCCCCGGGGGCCTGATCCGATTTTACACCGCAAGCAGCAAACGTCCCGTACCCTTAAACGCAACCCAAAGACGAAAAAAAGGGTTCGTTTACGTTTCTAAAAAAGATGCCATACCCACGTAGGAACATGCTCGAGAAAAGCACCACGCTTCCAAAAGTTTGTGGACACTCATCCGGGAGCACAGAAATAGCCGCCGCGCCAATTTACCATCCTTCTCGCGCTCCCAAACTCTAAACTCGACACCGAGGGGGGAAACTAGTGTGGAATTGAAGGCCGCTGATTATAAAGGGCGTCCACAAACATTTGGCCACGCAGCGCGTGCGGTGTAAGCGTAAACGGGACTTGGTTTGCTTCTTTGCTTGTAAACCCGGCGGCAAGGGGCATGCACTCGATCTTCATCACCGCCTCGTTAGGCAGGATGTTTGCAAGGGTACGTCAGAGGTCCAGGGAAAACGAAAGGCGGACATTTTGGATAAAAAGAGAAAGGATAAGAGAGAGAGTTCCATTCTCAGTTTATCGGCTGCAAATCCGAGCCAATGTCCGTCTTACTGGTTCTGTTACCTGTCAGTGACTGGCAATACTGCACCAGATCCGGTCCTATTTACAACGGCAAACGAGATCAGATTTAAAGCTCATCGGACATCATCACGCTCTGAATTTATCTTAGAATTTATCGTACAAAATTATGGTTTGCAGCTTTAGAGATATTTAGAATTTGTATTGATGAAATCTCCCATAGAAATGTACTGAGGTGATGTTTAGATTCCAATTCTGACAAAATTCTAATCTCAACCGACAAAATACAAACTGTAACTGAAATCCATAATGTCATCACTACTGACACTATTTTTCTCTGTCTCACACACACACACACACACACACACACACACACACACACACTATATAAACCAATACAAACGTACAAAATTAAAACTGTAACTGACAAAATTCAAATGTCAACAGACAAAATTCTAACTGGAACTGACAAAAATCTAATCTCAATTGACAAAATTCAAATGTCAACTGGCAAAATTTAAACTGGAACAGACAAAATTCAAACTGGAACTGACAAAATTGAAATTTCAACCGACAAAATTCAAACTGTAACTGACAAAATTTTTATCTCAACCGACAAAATTCAAACTGTGACAAAATTCAAATTGTAACTGACAAAATTCTAATCTCAACCAACAATTCAAACTGGAACTGACAAAATTCAAATGTCAACCGACAAAATTCAAACTGGAACTGACAAATTTCAAATGTCAACCGACAAAATATTTATAGGGGCTTCACGGGGGCACGGTCCCATGAGTGGAGCGACATAACCTGGGTCCTTTCTGGGTGGAGTTCTGGGTCTGAACGTCCTTCCCGTGTCTGCGTGAGTTTACTCCGGGTTTCCTCGCACAGCCCAAGGTTAACTGGCGTCTCTAAAGTGACCCTTAGCGTGTGACTGTGTGTGTGCCCCCAAATCAGTCAAGATCCAATTGTGCACTTTGTCAGAAAGTTGAAGATCGGACTTCTGAAGATGCGTTTGTGTATTTAGTATCCAGAATTGTACGCTTTATACGAGGAACGAGAGCTCGGTGATCAGAAGGGGCGTCCAGAAACTTTTGTCTCTGTTGTACTAAAGGCAAATTCTTTTTTTAAATAACCGCTTTTCATACCTGGATAAGGCTGAGGGTATCCTCCATAACCTCCTGGAGCAACGGCACCTGATAATCAAAAGCAAAGTAGGCTTTTATTAAATGAAACGCCTTTTATTGGACGGTACAAACATGAAAAACGGAAATTGTTTCTTACCTGGTTGAACTCCAGTGGCCAAAGAACCATAGCCTGGTGGGAATGTTTAAAAAAAAGAAGAAGTGTGTTAGGGAAAGCTTTACTAAAAACCAAAATAAATGATCAAATCTCAGCTAATGACCTGTTTTTGTGTTCTGATATATCGTTACACCCCTGCTCCCCTACAGCTGGGTTCATTAAATCGATATTTTTTATCATTTTATCATGCTTGTTTTTCCACGTTAGGATGAATTCGTTTGGAGTTTCTTAGTTAAGAACTGGGAGATCATGGCCTAACGTGGTCTTAGAGGATCTATACAGGTGTGTGATGTACCTGGTTTGGGCGGTTTACCACCGGCTCCGGCACCAACACCGCTAGGGAATCCCACACCTAAAAGAGAGAAATCAAAACGGTCCAAAAAGAGCTTCGGAACGTAAGAAACGGGGTCGGAAATACCCCCCCTGGAGTCTGGATATACTCCATAATCTTTATGAGATCTGTTTGAACTGAGAAAGTGAGCCTGGATAACGATCGATCCCCAGGTGGGATTTGTCCAGCACTGGCAACCGTTGGAACGCTTGAAATCTCCCTAAAAAACAAAAAACTGTCTGATTTGAACACGTTAATCGTTGTGAGGAGAAATTAATCAGTCCTGGCCAAAACCAGAAGCGACTCTGATCGGTCAGTGACTTTCTCTCCAACAGAGAACCCCCCCCCCCTCACCCCCCAAAAAAAATGCGTTGGTCAGCGAAGAAATTCATTTTGCACTAGCTCATCGTCCGAATAATCTGCCCAAAAAAGGGACCCAAAACAGATCAAGCTAAGAGCACGACCCGTTAGTGTCCTCACTCCTGTTTATAACCCTGTCAGCAGTGAGTGCGTCCATATACTTTTGACCCTGTGTCTGTACGTGACTTCTTGTACATTACCAGGTCCAGTTCCGACTCCAGTTCCGACTGGACCTGCAGAACAACCAAACAGAAACAGATTTGATTCTTCCCCTCTTCAACATCGAGGTTTTTATCTGCGTAAAAAGTTAAAGTTCGTACCTCCGTAGCCTCCATAGGGGATTGCGGCGGGACCTGTGCAGATCGAACGGTAAAAAACGTTTTAAAACCCGTTACATTCGAAACAAACATTTAAGAAGAATTTCGTTCTTAACACAAGCTTCCTTAAGCTCTTAGAATCTGTTGGCCAGGGTCTTAAACGTCCCACGGACTCCACCGGACCTCTCGAGGTGCCCTGGGCCAACCTGTAAGGTGACTTGTTTGTCCAGCATATCCCACAGACGCCGAATCGGATCTAGGGGCCGATTTAGGTTATTAAAAGTAGGGTTAACGTCACTCGGTCTGGAACCACGTTTTGGTAGGTGGAACCAAAGGTACCAAAGGAGCATCTCTATAAATGCCAGGACCCCCAGTTCACCTGGAACTGGTTTTTAATGGTATGGCTGAAGGTTGTGGGCATTAAGAACAGGTTATGAAAAGTGACTTACCAACACCGCCGGTCTTAGGAGGTTTAACAACGGCGCCTGGGGTAAAAAGACGGAGAGGTTAATACCTACTCAGTGTTCCTAACAAACTACTGTACCCATAATGCACTTCACTACCTGTTTATGGTTTAGAATCGATTTAAGATTAAGGAGGAATAAAATCTCCCATAGGAATGTACTGAGGTGATGTTTAGATTCAAATTCTAACTGACAAAATTCAAATCTCAACCGACAAAATTCAAACTGTAACTGACAAAATTAAAATTCTAACTGACAAAATTTAAATCTAAAACGACAAAATTCAAACTGTAACCGACAAAATTCAAACTGTAACCGACAAAATACAAATCTCAACCGACAAAATTCAAACTGTAAGCGACAAAATTCTAACTGTAACTGACAAAATTCTAACTGTAACTGACAAAATTCAAATCTCAACCTACAAAATTCTAACTGTAAGCGACAAAATACAAATCTCAACCGACAAAATTCTAACTGTAACTGACAAAATTCTAACTGTAACTGACAAAATTCTAACTGTAACTGACAAAATTCTAACCGTAACCAACAAAATTCAAATCTCAACCGACAAAATTCTAACTGTAACTGACAAAATTCTAACTGTAACTGACAAAATTCTAACTGTAACCAACAAAATTCAAATCTCAACCTACAAAATTCTAACTGTAAGCGACAAAATTAAAACCTCAACCGACAAAATTCAAACTGTAACTGACAAAATTCAAACTGTAACCGACAAACCGTGACGTCATCACAGAGCACTCAGAGACCTCTTATTATATCTACTGATACAAAAACACACACACACACACACACACACACACGTCCAAGGTTATTATAATTAAGCCATCTGATGGGTTTCTACCCAACAATCTGTAATACGAGCCTCCGAATCCCAAATCTGTTCAGACAAAAACAATAACAAACACCAACGCCAGCCGCAGAACCACCTCCAGATCTCAGGCCAAGGCGGGACGGAATCACGGGACCCCTGGAGGACGGGACGCCAGAGCCGCGTAGCTAAAATTGGGCAGCGGTGATGTCACCGTTCTCGAGCCCGGACAGAGTCGTTTGTGTCTTTTCCTTCTTTAGTAAGACGGACCAAAGCACAGGACCACGCCCCAGAGCGCTGACTGCAACAGACTGGAGAAGCAAACCCACGGGAATCCTCCTGTCCAATTAAAAACTACAAATGAAAAAAAAATAAAAAAAACGTACGGTATAACGCAACCCGAAAAACAAACCTCCGTCACACCCAAGAGACACGATTACAAAAACAAAAACAAAAAACATTTAAGAAAGAGGCTCAGCGGTGCTGAAAGCAAACGTACTAAAATCTGTCGCTTCGTGACCCCTATGGCTTCCCATGCGGCTCGCCGATCGGAAACGCCTCTCCGGGGACCTTAAATAGGTGACCTTGGTATGCAGGCTGGTGACGGGGATGCAAACTGAACCTAAACTTTCCGGCTTTTACAACAACCAAAAAAACAAACATTTCATTGTTTTGCTTTGGCCTTGCTGTCATGAGGACTGTGGGACTGTGGTAGCCTAGCGGTTAAGGTACTGGACTAGGAGTTCCAATCCCACCTCGGCCACAGCTGGGCCCCTGAGCAAGGCCCTTAACCCACAATGGCTTGGATTGCTAAATAAATGTAAATCTATAAATATATGAGGATGGGTGGCTTTTGAACTCGTTGGCTTTCCACGTTTTTTAACCACTAAGGCGGCTAGCGTAGCGTAGCTTAGCTTAGCGTAGCTTGACTCTGAAAACTGAACACATTTTTTAACAATAAAAACCTAACTTTATTATTATTATTATTATTATTATAATACACTGGTACATCTCGTAAAAGTAAAACTCCTTTGTTTTTGTCATTTTTTTTAAAAACGACGAAATATTTCAAACACAACAAAACTGGCTTAACATCAGAGGCGAGAAGTAACAAAAAAAAAAAAATAAATAAATCAGTGCTTTTTACTTGACCTATTATTAAACTGTTTATTTACCTTTTTACACTTAGCCCTCGGAGTTAAGTACGTTTAGTTACATCGTAAGTTTTTCGCTTTATTACTTTTAAAGAATGAAACAATTTGACCACGATAAGCAGGGGCCAAAAACAGGAAAACAAAAGCTTGATCTTACACAGAACACGCCTACCTGGAGACCAAAAAAGAGTAAGTAGCACCGCCGGTCTAAACCCCGTTTAAAAAAAATAAATAAATAAAAAAAAAAAAAAAAATCGAGCAGGGTTTCGTGGTGAATTGAAGTGAAAGGTAAAGCAGGAGCGTCCTCATACTTTTGGCCCTTGTCCCTTTAAGCACACAGCCTGCTTGCATAATTAAGTATCGCCTCCCAAAAACGCCCTGTTAGAGCGATGCCCTCTAATGCCAGCGGTTTGGGAGTCGGCCGTGAGGAATGTGGTTTTGCCCCTGCCCGCAGACTGTTTACCCGACACCTCACATAAACTCAAACACAGCTGCCGCTAGCAAATATCTGCCGACTCGCCGGT
>JAVSBV010137833.1:0-16631 GCA_033117975.1 Parotocinclus spilosoma | reverse complement strand
GTGGCTTCTTTTTTTGTAGTAAATGGAAATGTTAGGCAAAGACCTGTAGGTGGCAGTAGAGGGCTGGGGGAGAAACTTGGGAGTTTTCGGGTAATTATGCCAGAGACGAAGGGTTTCTTCACGGATATTACATACTGCACACGTTCTTTGGTCCGATTAAGCAGAATTTTGGTCAGAATAGGCGAATAACATTACATGAATATAATAGGATTTGTTTCGGTACTTTATGAATCGGTCTGAATAAGCGGCTGGTCCCATTAACCGGTGGTCCTATTAACCGGAATCGACTGTATATATGGGAATACTGCAGTAAATTACTAAATACAGCTTATTAGTCAATCAAGGTACACAACAGTATTCAATATATGTTCGAACAGTATCTAGATCGCATAACAAGTAATTTTACAGAACAAAACAACATACACTTGTACCTTTGATGGAACTTGTGAAAATGGAAGTACTCCACACTTAGGTGTGTCCTGCCACTCTTTAGAGGTAATCAAGCATACATATCTTTGTGTCCCAGCATCCTAAATATGAGGGTAAAAAGTAATTGTTGTAGAAAAGCTGTTTATTGATTTATGTGATTTATACTAGCATACTAGTTTAACATTGAAAATCCCACTTGAGAGTCCCACTTTTCTCGAAAATGATATGAAACAAACTGATGTCATTGTGGCTTGTGGCTCACAGACCCAGCATTAAAGGACGTTTTCTCAGATTTGTTGGTGTTTCCCCTACTAAGAAGACAGATCCTTCCTTCAAAAGAATGAGAATTATAATTTGGACTATTTAAAAATATAGAGTTGCTTGATTGATGGATTGGATTGATGGCATTCCACCAAATTCCACTGCAGACCATAGGCTTTTCATTACATGTACATTATGTAATGTCATGAATTATTATAACAGTACATTATGAGTTCTTTTCTCAGTCTAAAGAATATCGATTCTGTCAAGATCCTTGTTTATGATAAAGTCACATATGCTTTGGATATGGTAATAACATTTTATTTTCTCACACACATACCGTTTTCACAAAGTCATGTTACAAGCTGGGAATACACCCTGAACAGATGCCAGTTTATCACCGGGCATCAAACAGTTGGCAAACTGTGAAGCGCATGATATAGTTGGCACATTTTACAGCTTTGCCTGACACCCTAATTGGAGAAAACTAACAAAAATAATGTTGTTTCAAATCATAGCTCATAGCCTTTTGGTTGCTTAAGGCATCGCATATGACCTATATTGCTATTCTCTTGATATATGTTAGCGATGATCATTCCCTTATTAAGCTCTCTTGTGTACAATAATATTCTAGTAGGAAGACAAGCTAAAGTACGTGTTTATTTGATTTAAAACTGGGCGGATTTGTTCTGATTTGTTCACCAATTTGATACACCTTGTAGAACATGCTGAGTGCCGAGAAAGCATTATTTGCTGTAAGCATTATTTGCTGATCACTTAGTGTACATTTGCATTCTGAGACCGGGCATCAATGCAGGTGCAAGGATAAGGTCGATAGTTTTAAATCAGGTAAACAAGCAATCTCAAGATATAAAGCACAGACTACAGAGTTCTTGTAATTATAAGACAGGGTAAATGTTACAGTACACTTGCAAGTTAGACTGAACACCTTTCATGGGTAGGGAATTAATCAAAAAATGATTTTGTGCAGCAGACCCTTTGTTTGATGGCATACCAAACTATCATCACTGGGATTAAAGACAAGGTCGTCTAAGAACCGTTAAGAAATGTTATCACAACGGCAAACAATGTCAGGGAACAACAATCACTACCATTTAAAGAGAATGGCAACTACCAGTGAGACAATGGGAGTCTGAATTGTCCAGCGATATAGACTGATGTTTTCTTTTCTTATATACCCAGACAAGTTTAATGTGAAGGACAAAAACAAAGATGCACAAATTATGTGAAATAACAAAAACGAAAAAAGTTCCCCTTTCATGTGTTTCTCAAGGTGTTTTGACGCCGTGGAAAAAGGTTACCTTGGCAATGCTGTCAGTCTTTGTCAACATATCTTAAAGCAGATCTTACACATGTATTCTATCCTTGACCTCTTTAAGAGGAAGGTTTACTGCAGTCCACTTAGAGGCTTGTGTTCAGCTTGAAGTTAACTTAACACAGTATCAATGATAGCTCATCTGAGACGATAATCACACTAAAGTTGAACTCAAAATGATATAGTGTTCAGAAACTTAAGCTCTTTTTCTAAAAGCTTAAAAACTTAATCAATAAGGGGTTTAATGATGCATTGCAATACCAAAATGTTACGATGTGCATTATAGAGATTGAAGATTCACGTGTTCTGTTTATTATGGCATCTAATGCAACTGCATTTTTTAACACCAGAGGGTGCAACAATTAAATACATAAATAAACTACACAATTTCTAGTAATTTCATTTAATTTCAGATGACTACTGTTTTGTTAAAAACATTTAATAATATGTGCATTGTTCTGCATTGTTTATGGTTCAAGAACAAAAAAATCTTGTGAATCGAAAAGGATCGTGGATTTATATAAAATAGGAGTGTATCATTACACACCTGGGCATGGAAGCAACCAGTTTCTGTAACAGTGTCAGTGAAAATTTCCTCCAATTTTTAAACAACAAACCTTGCAGTGCATCTTTACTACAATATATAGTATGCTCATTTCTTCTCTGCTGCATCCCAAAATTGCTCAATAGGGTTTGAGGCAGTCCTCTAGCGTGACTATTCTAAGACTTGTCAAAAAGTGGCTGATCTGCTCTGAGTCACTGTGCTCTATAGTCCACTTGAATCATTTCTTTGCTGATTTCTGTCAGTTTGCATCCAAGGACTGCACACGACGGAGATCATGACACCATTAGTGAACAAGAGCTTACCAACATCATTGTAAAAAAAAATAGCTCAAGCCTTCAACATTTCCACCTCTGTATTTTACAGACCCCTTAGAACATTTTGGTTGGAATTCGTCTCATGGTCTTCACCAGACAAACACTCCACCATTAGATCCATGCAAGTTAAATTTGAATTCATCTAAAAATAAGACTCCATTTTCTCCAGAAGCCTTTTTCTACATGCTCTTTCACAAATTTCACACTCATTTTCTTATTCTTAAGGCTAATGAACAGTTTCCGCCACATTACTCACCCCCCATGCTCGTCGATCCTGTTTTGAAAAGTTGTTTCTGGTAATTTTCATTAATTTCTGAAGCAATCCTCCTGCTGCTGCTTCTCCCCTGTTTTTCTTGATTTTATTCACAATTATTTTGTCCAAACTCTTGGTCGACTCTTGGCCTCAGTTCAAACTGTATATTTTTATTCAGTGTCAGAATAACAGTGAGAGAAAGTGTTCACCCCTATCACCCTGTTTTATATTCACACTTTTTGTATATTTGTATATATTTGAGGGACAGAGAGTGACCTATTCAGTCATTTATTTGATTTGATTTCTATTGTTGTTTCGGTTTTTATTGTATTGTATTTTATTTTGTAATTTACATTTGTTATACTTTCTTTTTGCACTTTTTATTCGTATATGTTCTCTGTTTTTGTACCCAAGCTTTGGGCAATACGAATGTAACATTTGTCATGCCAATAAAGCTTTTAAAAATGAAAAATGAAATGAATATTCCCCCATCCTCTATCCTGTATGACACCACACACCCTGTATCCTCACACCCTTTTTTTTTTTATTATTCCCCCATCCTGTATTACACTTTACGTGTTGTCACCTCACATCCTTTTTGTATATAATCATGACTTGGTAATGATTAGTGCCCATGTCATGTGTTTAAAGACTAGATAGAGGCCTGACAATTGTGAAGCCTTGTTCTGATTTATCAGTACATCACTGAACATTTTCTAACTTGTGAATTGGTTTTATGTTTTGCCTGATTGATTTGCATTATGGGAATTGGTTCACCGAATAAATACATGCCTACAGTTAGCTGTCTCTGTAGAGTTATGGTTAGCACATCTGCTCACAAAGTGACACATCTCAAGTTTGAATCCAAGCTGAAACAAGATGAGTTCTGTGGTAGCCTAGCGGTTAAAGTACTGAACTCTGGACCTAATGGTCCAGGGTTCAAATCCCACCAATGCCAAGCTGCCACAGTTGGGCCCTTAAGCAAGGTCCTTAATCTGCCACTGCTTGAATTGTAAGACTGTATCAGTTGTAACTCGCTCTGGATAAGGGCGTCTTCTAAATGCCATAATTGTAAATGTACAGGTTATCTGCCTTTTCTTGGGTTTTAGTACTCGAGTTTACATCAATAAATCTGCACCTGGCTCTAATATCTGCACTGTGAGTCTCATTCGTGACACACAGGTCAAATATATCCAACTTCAAAGAAAGGATGATGACCTTTTTTGTTGGTATTGCTAATAAAGTGGCCTTCTTTGTGCAAACAGATTAGGCTAGACATTTTCTCAGAGCCACTTTTGCATTTACTTTTAACATAATTGATCGCATTGAGCAATAAGAAATGTTGTGCTTAAAATGTGTGCTTTGTCTTTATATAAATTACAGGTATGAGCCATTTAAAGTCTGTTCACTTTACCAGCTGAGAACTTAACAATTAGAGTTATAATATAGAGAACTTAAGAAATATTTGTATTTATATAATTTAATAATTAATATTTATTTCTAGTTTTTTAATGAATATAAAATTTCAATCATACAAGAATTAATGATAAAAATTATTATTGTAATTAGTATATTTTGTCACTCAGACACATTAAAAGTTGCCTAAAACAGATTGTACAAATTTTACTGACACTAGAATGACAATAGTATGAACATTACTACCAACCCTCAAATGATTAATTCAAATGAATAATATTAAATTGATAACATTAATCAAAAACATTTCTTGTATATCCAATTATCCATAAGCTTCCGCTTAATCCATTTGGGGTCACGGGCGAGCCGGTGCCCACCCGGCAAGTGTGGGTGCAAGGGCAGGCACAACCCTAGATGGGGCACCAATCCATCGTAGGGCATACACACACAGTCACATACTACGGGCCACCTTATAGACACCAATTAACCCAACACGCATGTTTTGGACTGTGGGAAGAAACTGGAGTACCAGGAGTAAACCCACACAGACATGGGGAGGACATGCAGACTCCACGCAGAAAGGACCCCGGCCACTCCATCCTGGAACTGAACCTTCTCGCTTTTATGCAGCAGTGCTACCAACCGAGCCACCGTGCTGCTCATTTCTTGCATATTTGACTTATCTTCTAATAGCTACTTTTAGCATGAAAATGCCCCATGTCACAAAGCAACAGTCATATTAAACCAGATTCATCACTTCAGTGTTCTTCAGCGGAGTTTCCATTGATTTATTTCCGTACTTACTTTCAAATGTGGGAGGTTTTTAGCAATAAGTGATCAGAATTGCTTGCTGAATTTGTCAGCATGGAGCAGAACCTCAACGGAATCTTGCGTAATGAATGCCACACAGAATTCTGGCTGCTATAAGATCAAAGGGTGGCCCTAACCAGTATTAGTACAGTGTTCCTATTAAAGCTCCAAGTGAGTATATATTTACATACAGAGCTTAGAGGTGAAGTCACTGAACTACTAATCAGTGAGTTCAAACTTGTGCCACTGTTAGCCTCTTGAGAAAAACCCTTAACCTTTAACTGCCAAGGTCAACTGTAAGTCACACTAGATAATAAAATAATCCAGGTCACACAATATATGGGACAACACGTACAGACACACACACACACACACACACACACACACAAGCATACAGACCGTAGTGTCTGGGCCATGCGTCGCAGCTCCTGATTCTGCTGTTTCAGTCGCTCGAGTTTGTTGAGTATGTTGGCAAGCTCTCGCCGCGTTTGCGTAGTCTCGTGTGTGTGCTGGTTCTCCCGCACAAGATGTCCACCCATAAAGAAGAGAAGCATGGCCCACGCCAGCAGCACCAGTGCCACCCAGCGCCAGGACGCCGTCCACAATCGCATCCTTTCCACTGCCCACGTTCACTGTAATCAGCACATAATGCGTGGAGTAAAGTAGGTCGCAGATGTTTGTGTTTGCCTCTTGCTTCTTTTTTTGTTTCTTTGCTTGCTTGTCCACGTCCACTTCAATCAGACCAGGGATGTTCAATGAAGCTTATTTTGCGAGCAAATATCTTGCAAGTTTATTGTTTGCTTCCAGCTTAATCACCAAGAGCATAAGCACCAAGCCATATGGGTTCTACCTTTGAAGCGTTCCAGAAGAATTTAGTTTTAATTAGTGTTGTAAGGCTTTTTGAACTTGTTTTTTTTTCCCTCTAAATTTAGTTGAATAACTAAAACTACATCATGGACTAAATAAATGAAGAGTTGTGTTTAGTGTAAATGAACTGCAATTCATCTTTTTTTTTCTTGTGCTTCGTTATTTTTGTTGATTGTTGCGTTTTTATATTTTGAATTGGTTTGTTTTTATATGCAGTGATATCTGTATATGTACTATGATATATTTTAAAAATCAAGTTTCTGATTGTTCTCTCTGTTATACTAAACCTGGCATCTGAAGATGAATAAAGAGTGTTTGTGTGTTAGAGACTGCCAATTGATTGATTGATTGATTGATTTGTTATTAAGTTGATTGATTGTCTGGTTGATTTTTGGGAAACATATTAATTGATTGTCCAGTGCATTCAAGAAGTTTGTGTAATATTGTTTCTTCTTTTCATCCATCCACCCTCATGAATGACATGGTGACACCATTCAGTTTAGGGAAAATAAAATGCTGGATATTTGGTTGACAAAGATATTTTGTTGCTGATTCACCTAATCCTATAATTGTTTATGCTGCAATTTTATGTTGTGCTATTTTTCTTGCTACGTCTTAGCCAGGGAAGGAGTAGGCAGGTTATTTTTTGTAAGGTACAGCAGTTTTAAGGGACAACTCCTCTGCTTTTTAATTCACCCTAGCATGAGGTGCCACTATACTGAGATAAAAACTGATGATGAACCATGTTTGCTTCTTTTGTCGTCAGTTGCTGCTTGAGTTTGGTTTCATGTTCCTTTTAATGAGCGTGGAACGAAAGGTCAGGACATCAGGGAGTAAATAAAGCAGGTTGTTGACCTGGTGCTATGGAGCACGGTTGATTATTGCTAATTGATTGTTCACTCTTCTTCTTGGCTCACTTGTTCACGTCGCTCTTGGCCCGGTTGTTCTGATTAAAGCGCTGATGTATGTCTGTGTTATTCATCCTGCATAAACAAAGTGAGAACAGCAGGGTTAGAACTATGAGGCTGTCAGTGTGAGACGTCAATAAAAGCATATACGCTCATAAATTCAGAGTAACATTCGCTCTGTTTGATCAGCCGCCGTTCAGGATTAAAATCATTGGTGCACGGGAAGTCAATGCTGAGTTAGAGCTGAGCCCTAAAGTATGTCTACTACACTTTAAACAATATGTCTAAATAGTTATGGTGCTAATCGTTTTCTGACTACTCTTAATGCCATTGTGTATGTTGAACGTGATGCGAATAGGCGAAATGTTCAGATATTTTTTTCGATGTGAACAAAGGTAAACGAATTATCTTTTTAGGGTGATGACCGAAAAAATGCAAACCCTTAAACTGGGTACAGTACTGTACAAAAGTGTCAGGCATTTAATAGTGTACAATTTATATTCTGCTTATTCTTTTTTATGTGTTAGTGTTCACTGCATTTTGTAGTTCTACAATTACAGATTGTAGACCATATGTTGCTTTACAAACTTTGTTCATCCCCTTTACTCTGTCCTTTAATGGTCAGGACCCCCACAGGACCAGCACAGATCAGGTGCTATTTGGGTGGTGGACTATTCTCAGCACTGCAGTGTCAGCGACATGGTAATGTGTGTTAAGCTGCTCTGATTCGATCAGTTTTCTAAAATTGTACACTGACTGTCCACTTTATTAGAGACATTCACATTGCCGTTCCACCTTGTAGATGTAAAGTATGAGGAAATGGCTCATCTGTTGTTGCACAGTTTGTCTTGGTTATCTTCTGATCCTTAGACAATGTTGCAGTGGCACTGCAGTTCAGAGAATGATGCACCAGCCGAACAGTACCTGATCTATTACATTTATGACATTTTTACGGCATTTAGGAGAAGCGCTGATCCAGAGTGACTTACAACTCGAGCTTACAGTTCAAGCAATTGTGGGCTTAAGGAGCCAACTTTGGCAGCTTGGCAAAGGTGGGATTTGAACCCTGGACCATCAGGTCCAGAGTCCAGTACCTTAACGGCTAAGCTACACCAGTCCCTATATATTAGAGAACTAACATTGTATGTACTGAAACAGATGTACTACAGTCTGTAATTGTTGAACTACAAAGTTCAGTGAACATTAAAGCGTAAATAAAGAAGAAGCAGTAACATAAATTGATAAATAGTACTGGAGTGCAGTACTGGACATCCAATTTTGGAAAAAAAGAAAAGAGACTTTCATCATCTCATAAAAGAGAAATTTCTTTTAACACATCACGTCCAAACTTTTACTCAAATCTTATTATTATCATTAATTATTATTGATATTATATGACTGTATTTGTATTTACATTGTCCCAAACCCGTTTTATAGAGTAAGTAAAATGGCTCTGTGGTTTTGAGAAAGAGAGGAAACAACCGAGAGCAAAGGAACATAAAGATATAAACACCATATCTTTACTCAGTCTAGTTCCAACTGTAAATAGGCTGTTAGCAAACTGAAAATAGAGGAGCTGTTTCATGTGTCAAGTGTAAAATCGACAGTGGTGGTTATTGGTCAGTGTGTTTTTGTCGATGGTAAAAGTTTAAAAAAGGGTGAAAAATAACAAATGTTTGACTGTCCAAAAAAAAACGTGTGTGGAAAATGCCATAATTATATACGTCTTATGTGTAATGGTGTGTGACGGTCTTTTGTATGGCAATGTACAGCTTTGTTGTCATTACTGTTGTTTGCTTGGTGTGATGAGAAGCTGATGAGAATTAGAATGTGAATTAATGTGATAAAGTAGTAATACTTATTGAGTGGTGTGGAGTAAACTCTATCTCCCGTTTAATAAAGCTGACTTGCTCTGTTAGGTGCTCAACAGACTGAGCAAGCCACTCAATAAAAAGACCGCATAATTGCATCCAATAGCCTCTGGTGGTACTGTTTTATCAGTCCAAAGCAATAGATTTTATTTTCATATGGGCTGGTCATCCGTTCCTTTATCAAATCTTTCCTACATTTGCCTTTTGTTCTTGCCCTCTCTCTGTCTCTTTCTCTCCCTTTCTTTGTCTTTTTCTCTCTCTCTCTTTGTCTTTCTTTGTCTCTTTCTGTTTCTTACTCTTTCTCTGTCTCTCTGTGTCTGTTTCTCTCTCTGTGTCTGTTTCTCTCTCTCTTAGTCTCTCTCTCTCTCTCTCTCCCTCTGTTTCTCTCTCTCTTTCTCTCTCTGTCTCTCTCTCTGTCTCTCTCTCCCTCTCTTTCTCTCTCTCTCTCTCTCTCTCTCTCTCTCTCTCTCTCTCTTTCTGTCTCTCTCTTGCTCTCTGTCTGTCTCTGTCTCTTTCTGTCTCTTTTTCTCTCTCTCTGTCTCTCTCTGTCTCTCTCTCTCCCTCTCTCTCTCTCTCTCTCTCTCTCTCTCTCTCTCTCTCTCTCTCTCTCTCTCTCTCTCTCTTGCTCTCTGTCTCTGTCTCTCTCTCTTTCAGTATTCTGTGATGGGTTGATCGGGATGGCTGTAAGGTTCCAGGCTGACTCCTTTGGTGACTTATTGGGACAGGCTGTCAGACCACACACACACGTATCATTCACACACACACACACACACACACACACACACACACACACACACACACACACACACACACACACAGTAAACTTAGGAGAACCAGCAGGCTGTGATCATTTTAAAATGTGGAATATTTTATCTCGATTGTAACAGCAATCAAACTTAAACAGTAACAAAGTTTTATAGATTATTTCTTCATTAGGGTATATTGTAAAATGTATACAGGCTTAAAAAACCTCTGTACTGTATATTGTTATGCCTCATACTTTTTATTATCACTCTTGTTCCACACATTTTTGGGATAAATACAGCCTGAACCGCTTAACGTACAGCCACACCATAACGTAGATAATCACACAGTGTTATTCTGATTTTTAGTGGATTTAAGTTTATAAATAAAATATATCTCCCATAAAAATGCATTGAAGGGAATATTCCAATTCAAATGCAACTGAAATTGCTGATGTCACCACGGAGCACGTAGTGTCTGAGACTCAGTGGCCTGATGTTACATCTTCTGCTACACTCACACACACACCGATAGACAGACCACACACAATATACACACACACACACACACACACACACACACACACACACGCACACACACACCGATAGACAGACCACACACAAACAAACACATGGCCAAAAATACTGGGATACAATCCTGCACATGGCCGAAAGTACTTAGACGCACACCCTCACGTGGCCAGTAGTATTCAGTCACAAACCTGCACAAAGCCAAAAGTATTGGGACATGCACCCGCATGTGGCCAAGGTGTTGAGACAAAAACACGCCAGCAGACAAAAGTATTTGTACACAAACAAACAAAAAGTATTCAGACACAAGCCAGATTCTTTCTGTTGGTCACATTTCAAGCACTGTTGTAGTTCCTTCATAAATGCAGATGTAGATTTATTTGATAGTAATATTGATACTGTACTCAAAATAAAAAAAATCTATCCATCATTTCTATCATTACTAAAGTTATTGTTGTTATCACTACTGTTACCTTGATTATGTTCTTGTTTGCTGTGATTGATTGCTGGTATTTTGTGTAATTGTACAGTCAAAAAAAAACACACACAAAAAAAACCTCTGCCGAATACAATCAAATTGATGTGTATTTAGAGGTAAAATAGGACAAAGGGAGAGAGGAATTGAGAGACAGAGACAGACAAAGTGAGACAGAGAAGGAGAGAGATACACCTTTGATCCACTGTGATTGCACATTAATAAGCCATCACTCTCCATTAAAATTGAGGTACACGAGGAAAGATTAGAGCTTTTTGTGGACTGTGAAAACATTTCATAAAGCACAGTAAAGATTAAATTACAACAATGTGACACTGTGGGTAAGGTACTGGACTGTGGACCAGAAGGTCCAGGGTTCAAATCCCACCTTTGCCACAGTTGGGTCCCTGACCAAGGCCCTTATGCCACAATTGTTTGGATTGTAAGACTGTATTAATTGTAAGTCGCTCTGGATAAGGGCGTCTGCTAAATGACATAAAACACAGCATATTGTAAACAAGTCTTCATATAGACAGGTCTTTGGGGCATATAAGTACCAACAGATGCGCAATCCCATGCCAGCCTAGAGCTGAATATTTAAGGGCTCTGAGATTTGGATTTTCTCAGTAAGCAGAATTTGCTTACAGTGGCAATAGCACAGAATAATGACAGTCTATATATACTGTATGTTTGTGTTATTCATTTAATTAAATACTTTTTATTATTATTAATTTAATACCAATGTATAACACTATTAATAAAAAAATCATTTATTAATTAAATTCTAACTATATTATTTAATAGCACAAATGTGCAATTATCTATTAAGCATGCAGTACAGTTCAAAAATATTAGACCACCATTAGATAAATTTTATTCATTAAAGAATACATTTGCAAACAAGTTTTTCGAAACGATCTACAACACAATCTATAGGTACTCAGCATGCAAAGCATAATACTGTAAAAACCAAGTTCTTACTAAATTCCAGTCAACGCTTGAAGAGCTTATCCAGTGTGATCTGACGTGCTTTTGCTGTGGCTAAATGGCGACTTGTTTTGTAGTAAATGGAAATGTTTTAGTAGGTGGCAGTAAAGGGCTGGGGAGAAACTCTGGAGTTTTCTTTAAGAATATTACATACTTTACATGTTCTTTGTTCCGCGGAATTTTGGTCCAAATAAGCGAATAACATTACACGTATATTTTAGGATTTGTTTCGGTGCTTTAGGATTTGGTCCGAATAAGCTTTATTTTTATTTGTGAGCTTTAGTGCATCTTAGCCTTTTCAGTGTTCCACTTCTGAAAGTGTGGTTTCTTGGCTACAATTCTTTCAAAAAGCCCATTCTTCTTTTATAGTCTATAGAATGGTCAACATGGCATCCAATTGAATCTTTTACATCATTTATATACATTTACTGTTTTTTTAATGATTTCTTTTGAATTCTAATAAAGAGACTGATAAATAATTATATATAATCATTATACAACAAACTACAACTTGTTTTTCCAATCCAAATGTGGCCTAGGACTTTTGCACAGTACTGTTCATAACAATAGTCACACAAACAGTTGTTAACCACGCTCCAGTGGAAACTCGTTTCAGGGGACCTATAATAAGAAATACAGCTACACATAAGGTTGAGAATGGCAATAAAAGCAAAGGGTACAAAATCATTTCCAAATAACTGAGTGTTCAGCAATATTACAGCAATAAGACATATTGTCTATAAATTGGAAACGTTGCTACTCTCCTGAAACAGATATACAGGAGTACAATGTGCAGTCATGAAGGAACCTAGGGATCTGTAGTAATCTGAAAAAAAATTGTAATCTTTTTGTAAAAAACTGAAAAAAGTGTTTACAAGAAAAGCTACTGCACACCAACACCAAAATGGAAGCACGATGGGGAGACCACCATCATTTATGGCTGTTTTCCTATTAAACATGTTTCACAGGAGGCTAGGTAAGTGGTTCATCACCCAACGCTTAATAGAATCTGACAAAAGGCAATCAATCAAAACATATGAGTAACTAAAAAAAGGAATTGCTTCCAAAGAAGGAAATTATTCTTTTAGAATGGTCAACCCAAAATGAAAGGCTAATTGGTGTTTCTAAAGTGACTCTTAGTGCATGACTGTGTGTGTGTGCCCTATGATGGACTGGCACCCCATCTAGGGTTGTTCCTGCCCTTGCGCCCAGAGTTGCCAGGTGGGAACCGGCTGGCCCGCGACCCCATGTGGAAGATAATGAATGCATGAATAGTAATATTAATAGCTTCATCTTCAAAATGTATAATCACCAACCAAGTAATATTCATTATAGCAGGAACCTAAAGTTTCGTATCTCAATCAAATTTCCAGTTATTGCGAAATGATATTCTTCAACAGATATCAGCCCTTCAGTCATAACAGCTGAAGAACACAATTTCCAAATAACTGGTAATTATACTGACAATAAACCGATCAAAACTTTATAAGATTTAATTTATTAAAAACAAGTTCATTTGCATAAAATGGAACCATCTTATAAGGCAGGGCACTCCCAATATTATCAGTCAGAAATGTAAAGAGAGAGTTTGTTGAGTTAAGAGCTGGGCTTAACAGATACATGAATGAACCTTCGATCCGCTGTGGGTGGTGTTTCATGAAAGCTATAACAGCAAACTATGTCTTTGTAAATGCTTTGAACTAAATAAACAGGAATGGAGATGACAGAACCAACAAAGTTTCTGATGCTGTATAACTAACTCTCCCTGTATATTTCTGACTGATCCATAAAAATGACATAGAAGCTTATTTATTTCATTTTTGTTGATGGTGTTAAAACTGAATTCAGTGCCACGCTCTTTAGACAAGCTGTGAATACATTAAGAGTGTGGAATGTCTTTTATAAGTGTAATGTTGCTGCTTTGTTATGGCTGACGTCATTGAAATGTGAAGTGTGAATGTGGTGAAGGCACATGAAGAGCTTGGATCAAAGTGCCATTATAGTGCTATCGGAACGAACTGCGGTATAAAGCGATAATAATAATCATATATAGAATAGGTAGGTTATAAGGTTATCAGTGACTAGCCCAAACATATAGCTATGAAGTATTATTACTTTGTCTGCAGCATGGCTGACTTTCTTTTAATATGTCCATTACTCCATGCAAAAAACTAAAAAAAATGACTCTGCATGAAGCGTTCTGCTCAAGCTTTTGGAATGATGCTGGGGCATTATGGGATATGCAGTGCCTCTAGGGAATTTGCATGGCATGTCCTGTAGTTCTACTCAGCAATCCAGGATAAAATTTACTATTTTCGGTCATGATTTTAGCAGGGCACACAATATTTTCTTGGGGTAAGTTTGATGACACCCTTGATAAGTTCAAAATTTCTTCTCACTATTGTGCAAGTCTGATCAAAAGCAACAAGATGTGTTATTGCTGCTAAATGAGGTTCTGTTAGTCATGATTTGGAAGTGATTACATAGCTTTTATAGCCTGGACTGTGAAAAATTAATCTGTGTGCTCAGTAAAACCAGTAAAAGTGAAATCGTTGGCTTTTATATATCTAGACAGAATGTTGTTTACTACATTTTACGGTGATTAATGCAGAAATGTCAAGCATGTACAAACCTCACTTACGGCAGTGTGATGGAATAATCCCTTCTTTTTTATAGAAGCATCATAATGAAAAGAATAAAAAGAAGCACCTTGTAATTAAGTTTAATTTGATATCCCTGGTCTAAATTACCATTTCTACATAAAATACAACACCAGCGCTACTAGCCAAATATCACACAGATTACAGAATGTCTTTATCCGGATTCTGGTATGGAACTGGGTGCAATTTTGTATCATTTTGATAGTAAACAGTGTTGCACCATGTGGCAGATATAAAAGTCAATTTCACACCAAGAAAAGGCAGTTTATAGGCGAACCTATGACCATGATATCACTGATGGCAGTTATATATAATTATGTCAAATAGCTCTGTCTGAGTGTGTGTTTGTGTCTAGTCGCTGTGAAGTGTGCTCATGCTTGACCAAGTGGATTTGTCTACACTTTGGGCCCAGTTTGAAAAGTCAAGCATTTCTGTCAACATATTACACACTACATACCTGCTGAGAAGCAATACTTCATAACGGTTATACGCTCTGAACATGGGAACAAGCGGCCGCTCGATACAGTTTCCTGCTGTTTGCTACAATCAGCAATCAATTCCCCTCCTCTCAATATGGTACCACAAGCTGAGAGACGGTGGATTACTGTACTCCTCATCTCACTTCATTTCCACCCCTTAGATCCGAGTGTGACAGATGGTGAGGGATGCCGACGCTCTTAAGGTGGCCGTGTGTTGTCATGACAGTCTGCTGGGGTGCGTTTTGACTTGTCATTATCGCCTTGCGTATTAGATAACGACGCCGTTATAGCCTGCGTGCTGTGCTATAATCTTGACGTTGAGCATGATTACATGAATGTTGATGATATGATCAATACTGTATTTATTTCTGTTATTCAACTGCATGTAAACAACGTACATCGTGTTCAGTCAAAGTAGTTGGCTACGCTAGAACCCCAAAATCACCAAAGTGGCCTTGCTTTAGAGGCATTATTCAAATTCAAATTATTTAAATTATTCAGCACTCAGGTCCTGAACACTTAATCTGATCTACACTCAGTAACCTTAAGTTAAACGAACAAACACAGACATACAGTATCATTACATAAGTACTTTCTGAATCTTCAAACTTGATATAAAGTACTACTGCAAAAGTCTTAGGCTACCATTAGATTAGATATAGTTTTACCATTTTCAATGGTATGAGGATTATATAAAGTATAATTATTTCTTAATCTATTTTATTATAATGTAACCAGAAAAAAACAGTAAATTTGCATGTAGAAGAAAAAAAAACTTCTACACTACACTGGAGTAGTAGCAGCATTTGGCAGCTTTATCGGGATGCCTAGTTGAGCAATAAGCACAAAAGTCCGAACCATCAGAAATTATCACTGTTAAAACCAGTCAATTCTCATTTGAAACGATTGTTATTGACCCTGTGGATCTCTTCATGGCCACAATTTACCCATCTTCTTATGGCGACTTCCAGTATCATAAGGCAACCTGTCACAAAGCAGAAGTCGTCTTAAACTGATTTCATGGATATGACAATGACTTCAGCTTTCTTTAGTGCTCTTCCCAGGCATTGAATTTAATAGGACACCTTTGGGATGTGCTATAATGGCAGATTCGCAGCAGTGAAAGTCCCCCTCAAATATCTGCAGGAATTGTGTTATGCAGTCATGGAAAGAAAGTTTGTATAATAGTGTAGATTTGCTCTGCCCTCAAAATAACTCAACACACAACCATTAATGTCTAAACCGCTGGCAACAAACATGAGTACACCCCTAAGTGAAAATGACCAAACTGTCCCCAAAGTGTCAATATTTTGTGTGGCCACCATTATTTTTCAGCACTGCCTTAACTATCTTGGGCATGGAGTTCACCAGAGCTTCACAGGCTGCCACTGGATTCCTCTTCCACTTCTCCATGACGAGATCACTGAGCTGGTGAATATTAGTCACATGATCCTGGGGAGGGAAAAGGCCTAATTTTCACATTACAAAATGTGAAGGATACATTCACTTTAGTGAGATATTGTATGTGTAAAGTATATATACAGTCGATTCCGGTTAATAGGACTACAGGTTAATGGGACCAGCTGCTTATTCGGACCAAATCCTAAAGAAAAAAATCCTTTTATTTTTAACTGAACAAAGTTCGTAAACAACAGTAGTTCTTGTTTGTACGTTCGCTATATGTGTAAATCGCACAATAAAGGTTTAATAAACATTTAATATGTTA
>JAVSBV010137815.1:0-16633 GCA_033117975.1 Parotocinclus spilosoma | reverse complement strand
GGCAAAAAAAAAAAAAGACTCATGAACATGCCCTGTGACCTGCGAGTGAAAAGCATTTTAAACAAAATAAAACAATGATATGCAATAATTACACAGAAAGCTGTGTATCATTATAATCATTATCATTATAGTCACTAATGTTGCTTAATAAAGCTGGACAGAGCCAGTCACAGGACATAACTGCAAATTGCTACACCAACAAGAACTTTGAGCAACATGTTGCTCTCTAGTGTGAATACAGTATTAGGGAGATATGCTACTTTTTTAACTGAATGCAATTGAACTAATTTGACTTAGTTACTTAAACAGTTTAATAGTATGGATCAAGTCACATAGTTCAGACTGCTTCTACAGTCACCAGATCTCAAGCCAATAGAGCACTTTTGTTAGATTTATATATTCAAAGTGAATGTCATGAATGTCATTTCAATCAGACGTGATATCTCTAATACTACAAGAAACTGAGCTTCACCTAAAATGTCATGGATTACATGGTCAAATATATACAGTTGTGTTATCATTTCATTGACTACAAATGTGTCAGAAAACTTTTTTTTTTTTTTTTTTAAAGAGTTTGTTCATAATCAGCTGCTTCGACTGACTCAATTTTAGCTAATATATTCCTGTAATGTCAATGCAATACATTTCAAGAAAAAAATTTTTTTATACGGTCTATATTCAATGCATTTGCCTATAAAAGCTGAGCGTCTATTCACTTTAATAAGAAGTGTACAGTTTTTTTTCCAGTTGCTTTGAAGGTCATTAAATAAATGCCACGATTGTCCCTGGATGCTCAGCATCTCTGGGTGTGAATGGAGCTGCGGGCGAGCCTCGGCTGGCCTGGAAGCTGAGCTGAATGATGACTGATGAATATACACCCTCACTTAACCACTGGGAGCTCAGTCCATTGCGGATTTGGCAAGTAAAGTCAAAAGACAAACTACAACCCACTTATTTGCTTGGATAAATTACTTGACCGTTTCCATTGTTCATTTCCTACACTGTAAATTCTACACATTCATAGTATTTCCTTGTTTCAGTTTAACGTAACTTCAACATTTCTGTGTTCAAGTTTAATATCGTTTCGTTAGTTCTTTTAATCATTTATTTACACTGGGCAGATCAACACCTAAGATTGATTTGGTGCAAAATCTATGGGGGAAATAACAGGTAAAAAAAAAGAGAACAAAGGGCAGGATTACCATAGAAATAAATTGATAAATATAATGATGTCAGCTGATAACGAGTTTCCCTCCTTTGAATTGGTGTTTTGTTACAAAAACAGTACCCATGGGAGGTTTGGTTTTTCTTTTACGAGCATAGATGCGCAGAAAAGCTCCAGTTTGTCAACAAAGAAAAGTGGATTATAAAAACACTGTTCACTAAAAAAGACTGGGAAGCATTTGCTCACACTAGTTCTCCATCTAGAGTGCATAATATCAAGGCTGCAAGCCTAAGCACTCACAAATGCAGCAAAAAACATGAAGCTGCACTCACAAATGCAGCAAATCTAGTTCTCCATTCTTTATAGACTTCATGTTTTGGAAGGGCAGGGCAGAAAGCTGATGAACTGATTTGTAACTTCAACATTTCCGTGTTCGAGTTTAATATCGTTTTGTTAGTTTGTTCAATCATTCACTCACACTGGGCAGATCAACATCTAAGACTGATTTAGTGCATAGGATTGGATTGGATATAGGGATAGGATTTACATATAAATAAATTGATAAACAATGATTTCAGCTAATAATCAGTTTCCCCCCTTTGAAAGACCACAGCCACCACTGATTTAAACCATTTACACAGTGAAACAAAACAACACTCCTCCAGGACTTTGATGTGCTATGACAACTGTGCCAGAAAATCTATGGTGATATCAAGTCAATATTAAGTAATATATCTGAGGAATGTTTCCAGCACCTTGTTGAATAGGCCACCCAAGGAGAATGTGTCCCTTTTTGAGTCTTGGTCCTCCCAAGGTTTTTTCCTTCTATAATCAGGGAGTTTTTCCTTTCCACTGTCACCCTGGGCTTGCTCAATTTGTGATTGGCTTTTTAAGACAATATAATATTGTAAAGCTGCTTTGAGACAATGCACCATTGTAAAAAGCGCTATATAAATGAATTTGACTTTGAATACATGCCATGAATGATAAATGGAGTTCCTACTGAGTACATATGTATAATATTAGCGACTCGAATGGAATTAAAATCCTGGAAGGTTTAAAAACGTATTTGTGACGGCAGAGTCAGTTAGTTGTGAAACTTATCACAGATTTATTTATTGCCAAATATTCTCAATAAATAATCTGAAGCCAGTGTAAATAATATTACCTACTCTACGATGTTTCATGCAGTTATCTTTGCATTTAAATTTGATAGCGTATAACATCTTAAATAATATTTCCTAACTATTGTATGCTATGCTATGCTATACGCACATCAACATACAGTACGCTGTGCTATGCTAATAGCTAATAACGGTTTCGCCCTGCGTTTTACTACTTACCTAAACATAACACCACCGCACATCCTTAATTTATTCAGAGCCATTTTTATGCAATAATTCTATTCTTCTTGCCTTTAAACAACTCAAATTGAAGAGTCAGATGGACTTAGAAGGTCACTAAGCGCATAAAACCGCGATGCGTACAATATGATGACCGTCCAGAAACAGGTTGCAAAGTATGATAGTTCCTATGGCAGTGTGGTTCTCTATCTTCTTGTTTTAATGGTGGACCGTATCTATTCTGCATACCGAAAACATCATGTACGTTTATGCAAACACAAAACCGCTTCGGTAGCTAAACTATGATAAGAAATACATCAATTGGACTCTAGCTTTGACGCTCGAAATCCTTTCACCTAGTCCAGTACTACGCAAATACACTGCTCACTGAAATGAGGGGATACTTCAAAGTGAATATGAAGAGGATCTGACAAAAACTGATGGACAATCTGACCATGTCCATGTTCCATCAATATCAGTATGTTTTAGTAGAATTAGGTGACTCTCGACCAGTTTGACCTATGATAGTAGTATTAATGATGAACCTATGGTAGTAGTATTGATGATAAAAGTATTGTAGTAGTATTGATGATGAACCTATGGAAGTAGTATTGATGATGAAACTATGGTAGTAGTATTGATGATGAACCTATGGAAGTAGTATTAATGATGAACCTATGGAAGTAGTATTGATGTTTTTTTATTTGTTTCAAAATGATGATGATGATGAACCTATGGAAGTAGTATTGATGATGAACCTATGGAAGTAGTATTGATGTTTTTTGATTTATTTCAAAAATGAAGAATGGCAGAGAATGTTTTATAATATGCAAAAAACTTGAATTTCCTTACAGGGACGTGCAAAACGTGAAAGAGGAGGTGCTAAAGTGTTAAAGGTGTTTAAGTGCCCACTCAGTGTATGTTTTCATTAAATTAAGACTTCCTTCCTTAAGCAAATGTTTTAAGATGGGCAAAGATTTTATTAAGGAAAGAAATTCATATATAGAATGGGAATAGGACAGATAAAACTTTTCATTCATGTACATGGTTTTCAATTCATATAAGGTTAACATAAACTATATAACTAGTTTATAGAAAAACTAATTAGAATTAGGCCGGATGTTGGGGACGCTCCATTACAGCTGCACCCACACCAGGTCAGATCCACCCTGCGCAGGGTTAACATAAAGAAAGCACCAGGACCGGATGGTGTCACCGGGCATATCCTCAGGATCTGCGCAGATCAACGCACAGTGTTTGCTTACCACCATCTTCACCCTCTCTCTACAGCAGTCTGTAGTACCCACCTGCCTTAAGTCAGTCACCATCATCCCAGTGCCCAAGAAAAATACATTGAATTGCCTAAATGACCTTCGCCCGGTCGCCCTAACTCCCATCGTTACCAAATGCTTTAAAAGTCTCATTGCCACTCATATTAGATCTGCCATCCCAGCGGACATTGTCCGGCTACAGTTCACCTATCACATAACAGGTCAACAGGATGTGGTGATCACAGCTCTCCACACAGCCTTTACTCACCTGTGGACTTCAGCTCGGCATTCAATACAGTAATTTCACACAAACTGGTGGGAAAACTAAACCACCTAGTCCTGGGCAGCTCACTGCGTTCGTTGATACTGAACTTTCTAAGCAACAGACCTCAGACTGTCAGGTTGGGAGACCAAACATTCTCCACTCTCATCCTGATCACAGTAACACCGCAAGGATGCGTCCTCAGCCCCTTCTGTACTCCCTCTTCACATACGACTGCTCGCCTATTTACACCTCGAACACCATTGTCAAGTTTACTGATGTTACCACCATCATAGGACTGATAACAGACAACAACGAGTCAGCCCTTTGTTCTCTGCATCAATGGAAAGGAGGTTAAGAGAGTGGAGAGCTTTAAGTTCCTCAGCGTACACATCTTTGCTGACCTCAAATGGGATTTCAACACACAACACCAAGTAGGGAGAGCGCAACAGAGACTCTCAGAAAACTGAAACATTACCACCTTCCACAGCACCTACTAGTGAACTTTTACAGAGAAACTGTGGAGAGCCGTCGGTAACCGTCGGTTCGCCAGCTGCACAGCACAAAGCCGTAAAGACCTGCAGCAAGTGCGAAATGAAGCAGAACTACCCACTACCCCCCCCTCAAAGACGTTTATAACATTTAAATTAAATTACATAAATTACTTTTATATATTTTTTTTATCTCAATTTCCTTGCACTATTCTCCATTGCAACAAAACACAAGTTGAAAGGGGTATTAAAATTGTTTATAGACGATTAAAAACAACTTGCTAAACTCAAACCCTATCTGAAGCTATGCTGCTTTAAACTTTGTTTAATTATGGATGATGTTATTTCAGGACACAACACTGACTGACTGTTAACTAGCTTCAAAGCTCTTGTCAAAAGCAATAAGTAATGATTGATATTTACTAAATGTAGTTAAATGAAAAATTAAAAAAATGACACTAAAAAGTAGTGGAATGAAAGTAACTAGTTTAAAATAATAAAGATAGTTGAAAAAGGTACTTAAGCAGAGAGACCAGGTAAATGTGCATTTCTGTCTACTACTACTCATAAGTTGCTCTGGATAAGAGCATATGTAAATATGTAAATATTTAAACAAAATGCTATGTCTAATTCTATATAAAACTGTGTATATGAAAAGATTTTAGTCAGATAGATTTCTGTTCTTTTTAAGCATATGCTTTGCTGTTCTTTTCCTGCCCATGTTTTCACTCAATGATTTGGAAATCATTAAAACCCTCTACCATGAGTTGAGAGTTCACTCATAGATCACATTTGAAATCAACTATCTAATTTATTTGGGGGTAAAGTTCAGGGCAAAGTAACACCATCTAAATATTTACAACCACAAACCAGAAGAAGCACAAAATATTTATTTAAATTTAATGGGATTTTATGTCATTGCAGACAGTATGAACCTGAGATTTTTCAGATCAACCTAATTTAATTTGTTAATAAATATTTATTCCTGCATTTTAGGCCTGCAACATGTTCCAAAAAAAGTTGGGACAGTAAAACATTTACCATTTTGTATGGTTCCATTCCCTAACTACACTTTGGCCCATTCTTCCTGCAAACGTGTCTTTGCTGTTGTCACATATTTTGCTTCAAAATTCTCCACACATTCTCTATTGGGGATAGGTCAGGACTGCAGGTAGGCCAGTACAGTACCCGTACCCGCTTCTTCTGCAGCCATGCCTTTGAAATGTATACAGCAGGTGGTTTTGCATTGTCTTGTTAAAAAATACACGATGTGTGATGTCTTAAAGGAAGCTTTTGCTGCTGTATGATCTCCATGTACTTCACAGAATGTGCTCACATCATGTGCTCACATCACAGAACTGAAAATGACATTTGGCAAAGTTACTGACACAATCTCATACCATGACAGTCATTGGCTTTTGGACTTGTTGCTGATAACATGATCTGTTTCGTCTTTGTTCCAGACCATACAGCCCCCCCCCCCAAATGACCTGAAATACTGACTCATGAACTATAGCACATGTTTTCACTGTGTGATGGTCCATTCTGAATGAATCTCAGTTGAAGCTGTTTCTGGACATTGTTAACATCAGGTTTTTTCTTTGCACAGTAAAGTTTTATGTGGCATTTGTGAATGTAACTATGTTTTGTAGTGCTTGATGAAGGTTTGATAAAGTAATCCCATGCCCATTTAGCTATATCTGCTATTGAAGAACGGCGGTTCTTGATGCTGTGCCATCTGAGGGATCGAAGATCACAGGTGTTCAGCTTGATCTTAAGCTCTTGACCTTTATGCACTGAAAATCCTCCTGATTCCCTGAATCGTTTCATGATATAACACCCTGTGGAGAGAGAAATATGTAAATTCCTTCTAATCTTTCCTTGAGGAACATTGTTTTAAACATTCATTAGGTTTCTCATGCATTTGTTGAAAAACTGGAGATTATCTGGCCATCTTTGCTCATCAAAGATGACATAGATGCTGCTTTCTACCAAATCATGATTACAATCACCACAATGGTTTCCAATTTGACTGGAGAAGTGTTGCAAGCTTGAAATGCAGAAATGTTAAATTACAAATTAAATTAAGTTGATCAGACCAAACATGTAATATCTCATGTTCATAATATTTTGCAAAAAAAGTCATGTGTGACTTTTGGTGTGTTTGTGTGTGTGTGATTTTTCTATATGCATAATGTCCCAACCAGATTTTGTATTTCTGTATTTCTTCTTCCTTCAGGTTATGTTTGTTTGTAATGTACCACGCTTCTGACATTACCAATGGCTTAACATGGGTTTAATCTCTTAACACAGATTCCATATTTTACTATCTTACTTTATAGTGGTAATTATACATACCTATCTGTAATCTAATCTGAGATGCTGAGTAGAAGTAGTGTCATGCCACCTTTGCCTTTGTAATGCTGGAGAGCTTAAAATGTACTCTTGACTTACAACTTTGCCATATACTATATATATATATATATATATATATATATATATATATCCCAAAACAGATTCAGATCTTCATGCCATGGGTTCCACAAAATGTCGGAAACATTAAAAAAACATGTTTTAATGATTGGATCATGGAATTTCTGCAGATTTTTTCAGTGCAATATCAATATTCCATTCAATCTCATCCTGAATCTCTTCCACTGACTTCAAATCCAGTGACTCTAAAGGTCACTAAGAACACTTAAGCTTGGGTTCAGGAAATCAGTTACCTGAATTACCTGAAAGCCATTCAAAGATGGGCATTCAAATGATTATTCATGTATATTACCATTTGTCAAAGAATACAGTTTCCACACAATACATAATTTACAACAGTGGTGTTGACACAAGACAGGGTGACATGCTTGCCTTTACTTTTACTTACTGCTGAAGTGCGCCCCCCCCCCACGTTCCATTTTAGTCTCTATGTCTGCTTCTTAGGATGTTACAACAAGGTATATATTTCTTATTTTGCCTCTTATAGATCTTATTTGAATTTGAATGTTATCATCTGAGCTATTGTGATCAAAGATTATTCTACAGGCTTGCCACTCAACGTGACAGAGGAGTTCTGATATATTTTATGTCTGAAGCTTGACATTATTTTATTACAAAACCGTTGATCATTTGGATTCTTAAAGGCATTTAATAAGTTGAGCTGTCATGGTCAAAGGTGATTTGGTTCCCTTTACATTTGACCTACATTTGCTCTTATGCAATTTTAGTTGAGCTGCATTAGAAAGTGACTCAACTTTAAAAACATCTAGGATGAGTCAAAATTTATCTTACCCCTCTGAAACTATATGGACCTTGATTTTTTGGGACCAACCTCCCTGGTTGCTTAGCCTACCTGGAGTTTTTTATAAATCTTTAGCATCTTGTTTATTGCTTCTTCAGTGTTTTTTATGCACTCTGTTCATCATCTATATTCCACAGGGGCTTAAGGAAATTGTCTCCAAGCTCACAGATAGGTTACAGTAATTGTCTGCATCTTGTGTTGGTTTTATTTAAGGGTCTCCTCATTTGTTCCCATCACTACCCAATTCATTATTTTAGTCATTTAAAAAAACACTACTGTAATGTGTAACCTATGGGACTTAATAATGATATTAATAATAATAATAATAATAATAATAATAATAATAATTCTAATTGTGAGAGGGAATGTGCTTGAAGCACAGCAAATGCAGTATTATCCAGCCTACCCAGCATAAGATGAAATACTTTTAGTAATCAGTAACCAACCAGCAATAAATTAATATACAACCTACAGCATTGTACAGAGACATATTAATCAAGACTGTTGTTTAACAAGTGTTGCCCATATGATTAACATATTGACAGCAAACCAATGAGTACTAGTACTTTATATCAAGTGAGCTTTCTATGCAACATTTCCATAGTTAAGCAAACATGCATGCAGCAGCATGATGGTAAACTAATATCAATATGTCTGGAATGTGCTTTGCTGTCATTAGCTTGAAGCCATTAAAACCAGAAGCACATCAAATGCAGTATTATCCAGCCTACCCAGCTTAAGTTGAAATACTTTTAGTAATCAGTAACCAACCAGCAATAAATTTATAAACGACCTACAACATTGTACAGAGACATATTAATCAAGACTGTTGTTTAACAAGTGTTGCCTAAATGATTAACATATTAACAGCAAACCCATAAGCACTATTACTGTATAGCAAGTGAGCTATCCATGTAACATTTTCATAATTAAGCAAACATGCATGCAGCAGCATGATTTTAAACTCATAAAAATACACCTGCATAAAATGGACTATGTCGGCAAAAGACTTTTGGTCTTCCTATTTTCTGCTACTTGAATGGGCCTTATCTATTCAGCAGTTCATAATGTGGAACAACCGATCATAAAGTGGGGTTTATAAACTACTTGTCGTACTTGGGAACACACAGAAACCAGTACTGTCCAGGGGAAAGCACATTATCCTTCTGCATATTTAAATCTTATGATTACTATTGCATCAATGAATTACAAAGGCAGCACTACTGATGTGCAGCTAATTCCATTATACATTGTACAATATTAACATCCTGAAAAAAGCAAACATGTTCCCACATAAGAGTTTGAACCATGTAGTATTTTAGGTTACAATTAATAACATAAAACATTTTCAACAGTCGTCTTAAAAAACCTGCTCTTCGTTCTTCCCTCCTCACTCCTCCCCTTGTATTATAATTAGACACTTGTATGACACAGGCACTTCTGAGTTGTCAAGTGAAATATACAAGGGCGTGATCATTCACTGAGCCATCAGTAGCTTCAAAGTTCACACTGTTGTCTAAATAATTTTTAAAATGACATCGACACCTGTTACTCTGAGCACTGCAGAACCTAGTGTGAACACAAAGTTTACACTAGAAACTGCAGATATTGTAGTGCTCGTTGTCTACTTTGTTTTTGTGCTGGCAGTGGGAGTATGGGTAAGTTTGACTATTTATGCATTATTTGCCACATGTATTTGCTGTAATGAAACTCTCATGTTTAGTGGTTAATGGGTTTTTTTGTTCTTAAGTCAACGCTCAGGGCCAACAGAGGGACAGTTGGAGGATATTTCCTTGCAGGCAGATCGATGACTTGGTGGCCTGTGAGTTTTTGCTATTTTTCTCTGTTATTCTCTATTGTTGTGAAGAGTAGCTGTACTTCCTGATGAATTCCATGTGATTGTGATTGCACACAGGACAAATAGCTATGGATGGTAACTTAGAAATTTTGAGTTATATCAGTAAAACACATATAACTGTTCCGGGGCAGCACTGTGGCTAAGAATTGTTATTAATTGAAGAAAGTTCTGGGTTTATACGTGTTAGGTCTTTTGGTCACTCTAAATTGGCATTGATTGTGCATAATGGCCTGCCTGCCTAGCCAGCAGGGTGGCTTTAAACACCACTGCAATGGTGTGACCAGTGATGTCTGCAAGGTGTCTGACAGACTGGTTGTCAAGTTTTACTCAAAACACTTTTTCCACCCATAGTTTTTCAACATTTTAAATAAACAACTTTTGGCATGTTCTGCTCTAATAGATTGGTGCTTCTTTGATGTCCAGTAATGTTGGCAGTGGCTTGTTCATTGGATTAGCAGGCAGTGGGGCGGCAGGAGGACTCGCAGTTGGGGGATTTGAGTGGAATGTAAGTCCATGTCCTGAATATTTTTATTTAAAGCAGTATAATCTCAAATACAATACTGATCTTGGTTTGTGTGGCCTGACACAGATTGAGTAGTTTATGAAATTAAGTTTGTGTTTATGAAATAGTTGAAATGTAGTTCATAGAACATTAATAGAACATAATTAAGCCACATTGGCATGCTCATTAAGGAAGTGAGACTGTTTTTGCAGGCACCCCAAACACCCCTTGACACTATCATACCTTTTAGGGAGGGGTATATAGGCAATGGGGAGGCTGGTGGTAATAGGACACTTGGGAACACTGCCAGTAGTGCCTGTGTTTAAACAAAATCACCCAAATAGTGTGATTTGAAAGTATATGGAAAAAACAACCTTCTTTGATTGTTCCAAGGTCCAGTTCTGCTACACACGTGCCTATTTGCATACTGTTCACAGTACACAGTGATTACAAGGAAAACTCTTAAATGGGTCTCTGTATATATAGCCTAAGGCAAAAATATATAGCATAAGACAAATCAACATAGTGCATAACCATTTGTCCCTCATTGTCCATGCAGAGGCCATTAAACGATGAACATTTCCCCCATTTCCAACACATTTAGAATGAAGAAACAATGTGTACATGTATTTTTGCTAAACAGTACCTATTATAAACAGCAAAGCACTGTACAGTGTATATACAGTGTACTCATTGTGCTGTTGATGTTAGGCATCATGGGTCCTCATAGCTTTGGGCTGGATCTTTGTACCTGTTTACATCTCTTGTGGAGTGGTCACTATGCCCGAATATTTGAAGAAACGATTTGGAGGCCAGAGAATTCGGATCTACGTGAGCGTGCTGTGTCTCTTTCTCTACATCTTCACCAGGATATCAGTAAGAGTCCTCATCCTTTAACAGTGTTCTTTACAGTGTTGTGGTTTGTGTGAATGTGCGTGAACAAAATATTAGTCTACATTTTTGTTACAGTAGAATAGTACAATAGAAGCTGAGATTTCCATTATATACAGTGGGTACGGAAAGTATGAAGACCCCTTTAAATATTTCACCATTTTTTTCATTGCAGCCATTTGCTAAAATAAAAAAATATTTCTTATTTAATGTTCACTCAGCATCCCATCTTGGCAGAAAATGTATTAATTGTATTTATTTATTAAAAAATATAAACTGAAATATCACATGTTCATAAGTATTCAGCCCCTTTGCTGTGGCACTCACATTTAACTCACAAGTTGTCTGGTTTTACTCCTTCATTGGAGTCCAGTTGTGTTTAATTGAACTGATTGGACTTGATGAGGAAAGGCACACACCTGTCTATATGAGACCTCACAGCTCACAGTTGTTGTAAATAGTTTTAAAATAATTCTTACCTTTCTGAATCATTACTTTTCTGTATCATAGTTTTCTTTTTAATATCTGTTTTAATTTGGTTCTTCTCACTTAATGTTTCCTGAGCATTGCAATAGAACATATGTTCTTTGCAATGTAATTCCTTCTTTATGAGGCCTTTTTTTAATGTAATGTAACTCCTTTTTGAACTCCAGTCGTAAACCAACTCCCAGTTGTTGATTTGTTTATAGATAACAGGATCCTGTTTGACCATTTGGTCTCCAGGAACTGTGGGGGGTTTATGCCTCATGGGGAACATCTCAGGGAGTTCAAAGGGGAGTTACCTGACTATTAGGTCTTCAGTAAAGGGGTGTGTGGTTAAAGTATATTTAAGATCTTCCAAGAAGGACCTGGTTAGATTAATTTATTAGCAGAGCTCTGTGTGCACAAAATAAAAACTACTCAGGAAGGAGCTCAGAGACAGAATTGCGGCAAGGCACAGATCTGGCCAAGGGTATAAACATTTTTGCAGCACAATGACCACCATAATCCATAAACGGAAGAAGTTTGGGACGACCAGAACTCTTCCTAGACCCGGCTGTCCAGCCAAACTGAGCAATTGTGGGAGAAGAGCATTGGTGAGAGAGGTAAAGAAGAACCCAAAGGTCACTGTGGCTGAGCTCCAGAGATGCAGTAGGGAGATGGGAAGTCCTCCACCAGTCGGGGTTTTATGGCAGAGTGGCCCGGCGGAAGCCTCTCCTCAGTGCAAGACATGTGTAAGCCCGCACAGAGTTTGTCAAAAAACACATGAAAGACTCCCAGACTATGAGAAATAAGATTCTCTGATCTGATGAGACGAAGATTTAACTTTTTGGCGTTAATTTTAAGCAGTATGGACAAAACCAGGCACTGCTTATCACCTGTTCCATACAATCCCAACAGTGAAACATGGTGGTGGCAGCATCATGCTATGGGGGTATTTTTCAGCTGCAGGGAACGGACAGCTGGTTTTAGGAAAAATGAATGCGGCCAAGCACAGGCATATACTGGAAGAACACCTTTTTCCAGAGTGTTCAGTACCTCAGACTGGGCCGAAAGTTCACATTCCAACAAGACAATGACCCTAAGCACATAGCTAAAATAACAGAGTGACTTCAGAACAACTCTGTGACCATTCTTTTCTTGACTGGCCCAACCAGAGCCCTGACCTAAACACTGAAAATGGCTGTTTACCAATGTTCACCATCCAACCTGAACTATAGAGGATCTGCAAGGAAGAATGGCAGAGAATCCCCAAATCAAGGTGTGAAAATCTTGTTGCATCATTCCCAACAAGACTCATGGTTGTACTAGCTCAAAAGGTGCTTCTACTAAATACTGAGCAAAGGGTCTGAATACTTATGACCATGTGATATTTCAGTTTTTCTTTTTAGATAAATTTGCAAAAATATCTACGTCTGTTTTTTTCTCAAGGTGGGATGCGGAGTGTACATTAATGAGAAATTAAATGAACTTTTAGCAAATGGCTGCAATGAAACACAAAGTAATAAATTTAAAGGGGTGTGAATACTTTTCGTACCCACTGTACATATCACTGCATTGGGTTTTTCTTCAATTTCAATGCATTTCATTACAATTTCATATAATCAGCATAACAAATGAAGTTAAACATCTAAAAAGCCATACTTTTCGAAATCAGTTAATATGGAATATGCTCCACCTAGGTTCCCTGCACAGGCAGTTATTTCAGTCTATGATGCCCAGAACTGACCGGAAGGCACTGCTGGGACAATTCTTGGAAACCCCAGTGGTGGGCAACCAAACTGCTGCTACATTTCTATCTTTTATGAAATATACCCACTCACTCCTTCTGTAAATAAAAAGTGCTGATAAACAACTATTAATATAGATAAAGTTGCCCAAAAATATAGCATAAACCATTTGGAATTTTGGAATTATGTGGGGTTCTGCTTCAATTGCTTATAAAACGGTATCTGCTATGTTTGTTGTAACAACGTCTTTTTCACGTCTTTACTGAACTGACTGATTATTATTCCAAATCCAGAATGAAAAATGTTTTTGAATGCATAACTTGTCAAATCTTTATTAGTAACAAGTTTCTTGCTGATTAGACCCACAATAGTAAACCCACTTCAAATAATCTTCATCTCGATTAAGTTAAGCTCTGGACTTTAACTGGGTTATTGTAAAACACAATTTATCTTCTTTTACACCATACTGTTTATGTTTTACTTGTGCATGTTGGTTTGGCTTGCATCTCATTTCAGTTAACCAGGTGATGCTATCCTCACATTCTCTCGAAGAACTTACTGATACAATTTCCAATGATTTTGTTGTTCCCTCAATGGTTGCAAACTTCCCATATTTTAAGCCATTATTTGAAAAGCCATTTTCAAGTTTTGATGTTTCCTTTACTATGGTTCACAGCTGGGATAAGGCTTTAGTCCACTGTGCCTGCTTCCTCTGTAAATAGCTTTTCCTTCAAGATGCTATCTTCATTTCAGAAATATCAAGAGGTCTATTGCGTTTAACTTTTTTGCTTTTTAAAATCACCTGCTTTAGCACAGCAAATTGTATCTTGATGTTATCGTTGTAGGATAACTTTGTTTTGGGAGAGTAATTGCAGTAATTTGGGAGAGTAATGCAGGCATAATTCATTATAATTTACTATAATTCTTCTATGACCATCTGAAATGTATTTTGACCTGGACATAGTTCTCTACTGAAAATAGCAAACTAAATACATTTGTTAGTAATACACTGTTCAACTGAAATCACTTATTAACTCCTAACTCCTGCAGAAATTGTTAAACCTCACCGGACACAATTTCAGTGATATAGGTTACATCAATGTTTGGTCAGATTTTGCGGATGCCTTCCCTGGCGTCTAACCATACTGCTTACAAAAAATGGTGGATATTTCATTTGGGTATATTTTATTTTGCTATACCCCCTAATTTGTGTTAGCAGTATAGTTGTTCCAGGTAGTTCCACAGACTCTTAAGACTATTTTGCGGGCCAGACAACATGTATGACTGCTCCTGAATGTTGATCATGCTGTGGAATAAGTAATGCTAATAGGGTAGTAGAGTCTTAAATAAGTAAGGTTAAGGAATTAATCTGAAGTTACTATGGGCAAAAGGAATGGACTGATTCCTTCTGTAAAAGACTGAGAGAAGGTCATTTACCATATTCTGGAAACTGTTGGAGATATAACCTAAAGCATGTGACACAGGAACCTTGTAGAACGAAAACGTGGCAGTGTTAATCTTCATCCTTAGACTAAACTGTTTTGAGCAAAACAGGACTAGGAGACACCTATCACCCACCAGTTGTGGGCGTTTTCGAGACCAAACTAAAACATGGGAAATCAGGAGATAAGGATGACCTTAGAGACGGTATTGACTCTCCTATACTAGTGACCAAGGAGAAGGTTCAGTCAATTCTGTACAGAAGGTGTCTAAGGTAATGAATGCATGACATCTGCTGGTCAAATTTAATTTGTGTTTTAGATTGTAGGAATTAAGTTAATTGGTTAAGCGATCCCCTAAGAGATGCTCTTAGATATTTACAAATGCCTTTAAAACAAGGTCCCTGAAAGATGTCTCATTCTCTTGGGACAAATATTTTCTCACATGTTGGTTTGATTCATGAATTTAACCAAATAAATGTTCTCCTTAGATCTCGGACTAGGTCTCAATTATTGAACAAAATAGATTCTGCCAGCCTTACAAACCCCACGACACTGCCACTGAGTCACATTTGCAGCCAACACACCCAGAACATCACAGAATATCTTCTAGCTTGAACCAGACCCTGCAAGGAGTCAGGTCTTAGATTCCCTTGATTAACTTGATGCCTAGCATCATTCACATCTAGCCCACTATAACCTGGCAGCTGTGCATACTTTGCTCCATAATCTTAGGATATTCAGTTCCCTGTTAAGTGTTCTTTCAGAAACTGGATGTAAAGGACCTGCATTGACTTCTTGAATCAAGTCTTGCCTGGATGTGAAGATATATTTATTCACAAGCTGCAAATCATAGTAGCAGTATGATTTTTGCCAGTCATTAACACTTGCTTTACAGCCCATTTTCCACACATTAGATGAGATACTTCACTGTACCACCTCTTCTCAATCTATGGCTTCCTTTGCACACCCTGCAGTTATTTGTAGCCCCATCATCCTCGTGTAGGAACCTGATGCTACTACCACCTTAAACATGCAATGTGACTAATATTTGTCTTGGAAGCTAGTAAGTATTTGTTAATTATTCATGTTTGCCTAGTGTAACGGCTAGGATAAAGCTCACCACATTTGAAAAATTGAAAAAGGTTTACAAATTTGCAACTTGTGGTTAATACGAGAACGGAAAGGGCCTTTGTGAAATTTTATTTCCAACAGAATGAGTCTCTCTGCTGCAAAATGTTTAATGTTTTAACTTAAAATTATAAGTGATCAGACAAACACACCAACCTTGCCTTTCTAATTATGCTTTCTTGCAGACAGACATTTTCTCTGGAGCACTGTTCATTCAGGTGTCACTGGGATGGGACCTATACCTTTCCACTGTAGTCCTGCTTGCAGTCACAGCAGTCTATACAATTGCTGGTAATAAATGGCATCTAAGAAAATCAGCAAAAACTAAGCATAGCACTTGGTTATGTTTCCCTTTGTCAATGGGAATTTTACAATGATTGCATCAGAAAGGTGTTTCACCAGAATTATACAAACCCAAATATGTACAAAAAAAATCCAACACCAGTGGATTAAGGGAAATTAACAATGTTATTAAGAAGGCCCTGACATAAATCCAAGTATAAATCTGTCTATTGCTACTCAGTACAACATTTTATTTAACCTGAACAATTATGCAATGCAAATATGGACAAATATCTGTATAGGCTAAATATATAATGTGGCACTCAGTATTATATCAAAAGGATGAAGACTTTTCTGCAAAGCGGATTCCAAAAAAGTTGGGACACTAAACAAATTGTGAATAAAAACTGAATGCAATGTGGAGATGGCAAATGTCAATATTTTATTCGTAATAAAACATAGATGACAGATCAAAAGTTTAATCTGAGTAAAT
>JAVSBV010137806.1:0-16634 GCA_033117975.1 Parotocinclus spilosoma | reverse complement strand
ATATATATATACACACACACACATTTTTGTGTTGATTGTGCTGTTCTATGAATACTGATCCTGTCTGCTACATTTTCTAAATGCTTGGTGTTCGTCAAGCACACTGCGTCTACCCCGTCACACGAAAATGGAGAAAAATAAACTTTTAAACTATAAATATTTTGCAAAATTGCCATAAATAATAATTACATAAATTAATTCATAATTAAATGCAAATGGGAAAAAGCTTATAAGCTGGTGAGCAGTTGTTCCAGTCATAAGCAATAAATGTGACGGGGTGGAATGTATCAGTAGACTTCAGTAAGGATGTAACAATGCAGTGGGCTCAAGATTTCCATTTGGTTAAATGTTACATGATACAGTTTTTTTAATTTCTGAAGTATAAACAATGCAAAACAATGTAGACTTTCTTTGAATACGTTTAGTCCTCTGCTGTTAAAATAAAGTACTAAAAACGTTTTAAACTATACATAAAATGTTCGATTGTAGATTCACAAATTAAAAACATTATTTTTTGTATTTCTAAAGAATAACAGTTTTAAATAATGTGTACTTATTGCACTTAATGTGTATGGAAGAATGACATATGATTGCAGCTTCTGGTGTTTAAAATGCAACTGCTTCAGATTGGGGTTTACCAAACAGAACAAATTACATTTGTTGCATTGCAGGCAGGCATTGCACCTACTTTTTAGATTTACATGCTATTTCATTGTAGACCCAGATTGTGTGTTAATTATGTGATATAAAAATAATATGAATGTTTAATCATTGGTCTTTGGACTTTATTTTGTTTCCAAACGTATACATATTGTAAGGGCTAGCAGACTTTAAAGAAACACAGTAGTAGTAGTAGTAGTAGTAGTGATAATAATAATAATAATAATAATAATAATAATAATAATAAAATTATCATAATAATAATAATAATAAAACAGATCTTGAGACCACAATCGTCTTCAGGTATAGTAAAATACAGAATGTGTAGTAGACTACAATTCTCGATAACTATATAGAAGATTTATTTTATAAAAAGGTATATAAAGCACTTATGAAGCAATGAATCTTAAGTTCTCAAATATTGACAAAATTATTTTATATACTGACTGATTTGACAACAACTGATTTTTTCAACTTACTCCATCACATCATTTTCCACTTTCTTACAAGATGTTTTAGATGGTTTAACACTTCAAACCTAATAAAACAGACCATTAAAGTATCCCTGCAGCAATGCTGGCTTCACTCCTACATCTATTTTCCAAACCTCTGGATATGACACTGCGTACATGTACTCAACTTCTTAGGTCGACCATGGCGAGGCCTTTTCTGAGTGGAACCTGTCACCATGCTGCAGCTCACTTTCAGGGTGTTCGCAATCTTCTTATAACCTAGACCACATTTATGCAGAGCAACAATATTTTTTTTTCTCAGATCCTCAGCCATTAGATTTAATGTTAAACTGACCAGTATTAAAGTGTGACACCAAATGTATCACACCTGCTCTCCATTTGCACCTGAGACCTTTCACATGATACGGTGGGCATTTTAACTTAGGGGTGTACTCACTTTTGTTGTCAGCGGTTTATACATTAATCGGAATCAGACTTTATTGATCAAGTATGCTCACACATGCAAGGTTTTTTTCCTTGTCACAGTGCACGGTAACTGACATTACAGAATTAACAAAACAAACACACAACCTAGCCGTCCTCCTACACCCACATAGACACACAGTGACATACACGCACAGACACATCTGTAGACTGTACATGTGCAGAGTTGTGAATTGAAAGTAAAGTGCAAAAGCGCAGAAGTAAAGGACAAAGCGGACTGAATTAAATAGCTTTAAATATGGAGAGCAGAAAGGGAAGAGTGAGAGAACATCTGGATATGATTTGTATGTATGTATGTATGTAGTGGACTGTATCCAGATGTAGTGTTGTAATGCTCAGCTGTTCATGAGTGCGATGGCGTATGGGAAGAAGCTTCTCTGTAGTCTGGAGGTCTTGATCCTTAACTGGCTGAAACGCCGACCTGAGGGAAGACACTGGAAAAGGTGATGTCCAGGGTGTGACGGATCGCAGGCGATGTTCTCTGCCTGCTTCCTGGTTCTGGCCATATGCAGGTCCGGTAGGGAGGCCAACTCCACACCAATGGTTCTCTCTGCAGACCTGATGAGCCGCTGCAGTCTGTGGATGTCATGTTTGGTGGCTGAACTGCCCCACACTGATGGATGCGGTAAGGACAGATTCTATAGTGGCGGTGTAGAACTGCACCATCAGCTCCTTGGCCATGCTGTACTTCCTCAGTTGGCACAGGAAGTACAACCTCTGCTGAGCTCTCTTGATAGTGGTGCTGGTGTTGCAGTCCCATTTCAAGTTGTTGGAGATTGTTGTGCCCAGGAACTAGTAGGAGCCCACAGTCTTTACAGTACGGCTAAGGATGGTGAGTGCGGGCAGAGTCGAAGGGCTTCTCATGAAGTCCACTCTCATCTCCACTGTCTTGGCTGTGTTCAGCTCCAGGTTGTTGTGGTTGCTCCAGAGGATTAATGGTTGTATGTTGAGTTATTTTGAGGGCACAGCAGATTTACATAGGAAATATTACCAAAAAATAGATATTCATTTACATTACAAAAGTTGGCCGATAGCCCCATAATGGTTCACACAAGAAAGACAGAATATATCTTCAGAACCACTCGCGGTCTCTCTACAAATGTCACAAACATGTTATGGCAAGTGCAGCTCTTGTGTAATATTGCACTTCTGTGGTAGTCTGTCTTTTGTATTTTGAACAGGAAACATGACATCAGACGTGTACATCACCCCCTCTCATTTACATTCTCTCTCTCTCCTTCCCTCAAAAACACATCCATAACAGTTTCAGTGTAGTCTTGTTTAGATTCCATATGATTAGTAATAGATTATGTTACTGATGTCTTAAAGCACTTTTGTAAGTAGCTCTGGATTAGGGTGTCTGCTAAATACTGTAAGTGTACATCATAGACATAGGATTGTGCAACGTTCTGGGTATGTAGTAAGAGTTGCAGCATATCATTTCTGGTCACAGACCAATACTGCTTACAACTGCAGATATGCTACTCACAAAAATAGGAAATGTTTTAAAATGAAATATCTCATTATGGTGCATCCCCTAATTTCTGTGAGCAGTGTACTACAGGGCTTAATTTCAACATCGTTCATGCACATGCTGTTAAAAAGCATGTTGATAGGTCCAGAACTCATCGCCTCTGCCTTATCATCTCCTAGCCTGGTTACAACCTGTATGGAGTTTGCATGTTCTGGATCAACTGGTGTCTTTAAAGTGTGCCAGTGTATAGGTCTGTACTCCATGCTTATTACGTGGAGAGTGCAACAGCTCTCTAAAATTACTTACACTATATAGCTTAAGGTATAAAGACAGCCTTTTAAATCTGTGATCTCTGTTATTATAGCCGCATTTACCGTGAACACGTTCATAATATGAAGCATACCCACATGGAAACAGATTTTAAATCATGGCTGAATGATGTCAAGCTCTCTTGCAAATCTAGTACTGATAATGAAACAGCTCGTTAATAGCCCCAAAACTAAAATTCTCTTACATGTATTTCTCTAAGAGAAGATCAGCTTCCCCTAAAATATAAAAAAAATGTAATGGTCAAATATGTGTGTAACCCTTACCTGCACCTGTCACTTTAAGACAGTGCTAAACATCGAAGAGAGTTAACTTTGATTCCAGGTTCAATGAGGAGACTGCTGATATCCACAGACTTAATAATTAAATTAAACCTGTAATTACCACCTTAAACAGCACACTCAAAGACTGACAGTTTAACACGATGTATTAAATAAACATGAACATTCACAGACATCACAAAGAAGTATATCAAGTTGAAAGGGCACCAACATAATACAACATCGGTTTCATTGGTTCGATTCAACTATTTCAAACAAAACAACCCTCTGAGATCTCAGGTATAAGTATATAATATATAGTGTATATAGTGACCCTGCTACGAGAAATGATATCAGACGGAATGATCAGCCATGCCTAAGATGCACCATCTTCTCATAGACTTAATACATTTAAATGCTTATTATATAATGTTAAGTATGTTTATTGCCCAAAAGAGGATGGGCTTCCCTTCTGAGTCTGGTTCCTCTCAAGGTTTCTTCCTTTAATCTCAGGGAGTTTTTCCTTGCCATTGTCGCCATTGGCTTGCTCATTAGGGACAAATAAGGACAAATATAATTCAATTGTTACACTTGTTTACATCTCAATATAAAGCTGCTTTGTGACAATGTCTATTGTAAAAAGTGCTATACAAATAAAATTGAATTGAATTGAGTTGAAGTATAAGGAAAAATTGTCCCAAAGTTCAATTGAGTGCAAAAATATAAAACGCAGGTCAAAAACAATAAATGAATTCACGTGTCCTACCGCCCTCCTTAAAAGTTTGTGTCCAAGGGAATGATGGAACAAAGAAGTTGTGGAGACGTGGATGATTGATTTCCCCAAGGTGAACAGTGAACAGGATGGAGATGGAGATGGATGAAGGTAGGAGGTGGTTGAAGAGCCGAAGATCCGATTTAAGGACTCTAAAAAAAAAAAAAAAAAACAGCCGGGAAATCAATTATTTATAATCCTAACCGTTAGACGACGTACAGCGCGAACACTTCTGTATCTGCGTTGACTTACTTTCAGTCGTTCAATCCTAATTTTATTAGTCAAAATGCAGCTTTTCAAAAGTTGTTAGTAGCATTTACAAATCATGCGTCTCCCATAAACGCACGAGGGTCGGGCTGTATCAATTTTGCACCCCATCAAAATGTGTCACCACTGCCCACTTGAATTAAGGGGACAGTAACACGTATAAAGATGATTTTAACTCTGCTTAGGAACAAATGTTTACTGACCCTTACTCATGAAAAAGAATGATATTAGAACAAATTAACCTGGGGTTTAACTAACCCGGGTTACATGTGCAATTGTGTTAACATTTACTTGACTACAAATGTGTTGTAACACGGCATCAGCTTAACTTATAACAAATGATATATCACAACTTATCACAAATGGACTGATTAGATTTGATTAATTTCTTATACATTCCCGTAGCGCCAAGGCCATAGATTTCAAGGAATCATTTTCTTATATGGTCTCTGGTCAATGCATTTGCCCATAGAAGCTGAGCGCCCATTCACTTCAATGGGACAGCATGGAACAGTTCTTTTTCCATTACCTCAACTCAACTGTTATTGGTAGAAGCGTTGATTTCGTCCTGCCCCTGGGGTGAATGGAGCTGTGCACTGGATTACGTTTCTTTGACCAAAACAGAACAATAAGAAAATAAACCAAGGCCATTTTGTGACAAAATTCTTGAATATCCAGTATATAGTTTAACCAACATATTTTTAGAACCTATCCTGAAATTAGGTTCTCATGTTGGTTAGCAGCCTTATAGGCTAGGTCCCTAGCTTTAAGTCCTAGTGGTGCCTTCTGGCCAGCATGCTATACAGACGCTGAGTTGGGTTAGGCTCACTGGGGGATCATCAATCAGTGCTTCAGTAGTGACCCCTATCCAAACTAGCCAAGGTGTGATCACTCCTTTTTACCTGCATACTAACGAGCAGATTTAATCTGCTGCAGGTGTTAGTGTTTGGAATGAAAATTTGCAGGGTGATTCCATAATATTTTCCTCAGAATTGAGTGATTCCATTACTTTATTCCCTGTGCTTGTTCTAAAAACCAAACTGTTACTGTTACTGGCTACCACAATTATTTTTCTTGATTTCATTTAGTGTTTCTTATAGCCAGAAAGTTGCCATTTGAAATGCCTTTAGTTTTTTGTCATTTCTGTAATCGGATTTTCTTGTACAGAATTAAACAACCAAAGGAACATCTTCAGAAACTGGTGATTCCATAATTTTTGCCAAGGGATGTATTTCTTAATTCTAATCAACCATCTAACTTTGGAATGAGAGGCTACCAAGTCGTTTTGGTTACATCCAGCTCTGAAACACCAAGCCTGATAAATACTTTATATGACCATAATTATTTTTTGCTGCATCTTGGATCGTAACCTGCAATACAGCAGCTGTTCTGTTATCTACAGTTCCTGAGTTACCATATGAGTAGGCAAGTGTTTACATAGTACAGAGCTTGCCATGCATATAGATAAGAATCTCATGGTCACATAGCAGAAAAACAGCGCAAGGTGGATTCATGCAAAACACAACTTTTTTTTACATATATTGATAATGTGATAAAATTCACAAAGTTTTAGCAGTAACTGACCCATCATTTCCATGTATATTCTATTTGAAATGTAAATAAGTTTTGTTTGCTGAGACTGGCATTGCTCCATACCAGTTTATTGTGTTGACAGAATCCAACCGTAAGCAACGTTCAATATTGACAGTAGCGATGCCGATCCTTTTGCTGTCCCTGTTCTTAAGTACTTTTAATTAAATTGGGACGTCCTGCTTTTGGTTTTGGTTTGTATGAGCAAATAACTGTAACTGACAGCACAAACATGGTTTGGGGGTTAGACTGAACCCAAATGTAATCACCAAAAAGTATTTTAACAGTAGAAACAAATCATCATGTGCATTTGTGACTGTCAAATACAGTGGGTACAGAAAGTATTCAGACCCCTTTAAATTATTCAGTTGTCGTTTCATTGCAGCCATTTTCTAAAACACAAAAGGTTCATTTGATTTCTCATTAATGGACACTCAGAATCCCAAAAGAAAACCCTTTGCTGTGACTCATATTTAACTCACAAAGTGTCCATTTTTTCTTATCTTTCTTGAGATGGTTCTACTCCTTCATTGGAGTCCAGCTATGTTCTTAATTGAACTGATTGGACTTGATTAGGAAAGGCACACACCTATCTGTTTTTTCTGTCAAGATGGGATGCTAAATGTACATTAATGATAAATAAAATGAATTATTGTGATGGCTGCAATGAAACAAAGAGTGAAAAATGTTAAGAGTTTTGAATACTTTCCGTACCCACTGTATGACTTCAGAGGTTAGTTTTTTGAAATTAGTTCCAGAGTTCAAACAATATCCTCTTTAATCTGTCACCAAAAACCACACACGCAGTTCACTGGAATTAAGGCTGACTACAAATATTTCAAAGGATGCCGTATTGTTTGGCACAGGGCCAGGAATCAAGCAAATGACAGTGCAGAGCTTTGACTAATTCTGCTTCCAGTGTGTACCTAACTTGCTTCATGTCTGTATGCTACATATTAACTTCGTGTACTTTGTCCCCAAACTTTTGGCCGTGTTTTGCAGGAAAAAGAAAAAGACTGGTACACCTTGAACATTCATTCATTTTCTTAACTGCCTAATTCTGGTCAGGGTTGCAGAAAAGCCGTGCCTAGCCGGTGGCACATGGTGCAAGGCAGAAACAACCCTAGTCAGGGTGCCAGTCCACCGAGGGCACATATACTAAAAAATGCATACAGTCACAAACACACTTACACAGAGACACTTTAGAGACACCAATTAACCTAACATGCATGTCTTTGGACTGTGGGAGAAAACCCAAGTGCCCCACATGAACACATGGAAGACATGCAGACTTCACACAGAAAGGAGCCAGACCTGGAATTGAACCAAGGATGTTCTGTCTGTGAGGCTACAGAGCCACTGTGCCTTGCAAACATGACTGTCCTAAATAATAGTCTATTCGTTGGAAGGGCTTACCACAGTTGTTTTTTTAACATTATGACCACCATGATCAAATCAACCCAAAGCACAAAGCCCAGAGCATTATGCTCTCTCCACCAACTTGTCTTCTTATAACAACATGGTGCCATCACACTTCCCTAGGAAAACAGCACACATCAGACCAAGCAACACAATTCCAAAGCCTCAAAGTCTAGTTCTGTTGTTCTCACTGTTTTAACACTTTCTGGTCTATGGCTACATATAGCTGACAGGAGTGGCTTCCTGTGTGGTGTTCTTCCATTGTAGTACATCTGCTTCAAGGCTCAACATGTTGTGTATTCTATTCTGTGTATCTCTATTGTAATGAATGGTTATTTGAGTTAGTGTGTATTCTCTTTGTGGATCCCTGTGCAGTTCCCTTTGATCTCTGGCATCAACAAGGCATTTTCACTTGGTATTTCCTCTGTTTTTGGACCATTCTCTCTAAACCACAGAGTTCCCGAAAAACTCAGATCATCCTGTCTAACACGAAGAACCATGCCACATTCAGAGTCACTTAAATCATCGATATGGTTCTCTATTTGGGCTTACAATGAAAAACTGCTACATAACCCAGAATGGGGATTAAAATATTAAAAACACACAAATAAACAAATAATAACAACAACCATGATTATTATGATGATGATGATTATTATTATTATTATTATAACCACTGTTGCATACGAGCTTCCCTTGACTTCTTTGAGCCTCACACTATTGCATATCCTTACTGTTTATTGTCCTTTTGTCCTTATTCTGTTGAAAATACCTTTCACTTGAAACTATTCTTCATCTATCTGTGTTTGACAGCATTGTCCTAGGTTTTTAATTATTCTGCACCTGATCTAGCCAATAATATATTCTTACACTGTACACCTGTGTACACAGAATATACATAAGTGAAACCAACCTGTTTTGAAGAAATGTAGTTGAATGACTACTATATTTACGTTGAATGTTTCTGTTTTGATTAGATGGGTGTTCATCTATGAGAAAGGCTACCAAATTAAGGACACAGCTATCAGTTCAGTCTTGACTAAGGTCAAAGGTGTTGCCTACACTGAAAGCAATGGAACTAAGAGGATCTGGGATGTGGCTGACTATGTGTTCCCTGATCAGGTGAGTACCTGAAGAACTACTAAAGCTATGTGAATAATCTGACAAAAATGCTATAGATTGTGACGTTTTCCAATGTTACATTACTATGGGGATTCTCTTCCATTCACCATGAGACCATACACAGTATGTTGTGTGTCCTAAAGGTGGACTACCAACCAGTGCCTAGGCTCTATGTACTGTTTAATTGGTTAGTGTGTTGGCCATCTATTTTTCGAATCCTGGCCAAACTATCAAAGCAGAGCCCTTGGCCTTTTATATACAGTGGTACTGTTTGTGTCGTCCACTGTTATTTTAAACTGGTAATAGGCCGGGATTTTGCAGAGAGGGCAGTTTCATTGTGCAGTACACCAGCCTACATGTACTCTGCTATTTCAATTACAAATATCCCCAAATTTTTTAAGCGGTATATATAGGCATGTGCCACTTAACGACTGCATTACAGCCTGTGAAACAGGTCGTTGTCCGAAATGGACATTATCCAAACATTACCATGGTCAGATGAGACTATAATGTAAATATAAATTGTATTTTTACAAGAACACTGCACACAAATGGTATGGAAATGAGCAAAAGATGCCGCTGATGAGTAATTGAAAACACTGGTTCTTTTGTTAGGCGAAAGCCAAAAATACATCGATAGACAGCTGATAGATCAATTAGATGGAAAAGTAAGTGAATGTGAACCAGTTTATACGAGTACTACTTACAATAGGACAGGTATATAACAGCGAAAAGTTATCCACACAAACATTTTAAACAAAAAAACTTACAGAAAAAAACAATAAACAAGTTAGAATAGTCTTTAGTCCAAACGTGAGCTAACAAGCAAGCAAGCAAACACACGACTGGTAAAGCGCGTGAGCACACTCGCCAGCGTTGCCAGGTGAGAAATACAGGATTATCGTACCAGAGACATAAAATTATCGTACACCCGTCATAACCAAAATTTTCAGCTTCTTCTTCCAGACCGACTCTGCTTTTTCTTTGTCTTTTTTGTTTTCCCATTCTCACGCATGGGGCGGGCGCAGCGGACTATTCGGACTATTCTTTTAGAAAAGCACGATTGGTTGGAATTTACAGATGCCTTCAGGGTTCACAAAAAAAAGTTCCGACAGACAGTTGTGACAGGCTGATTACAACTGATTACAACCACACATTTAATGGTTAAATTATCGTAGGCCTTTTTTGGAATTATTGCTTGTACATGGTACAGAGGGCAAACTTAATGCACCAATACGATCATTACCGTACACCTGGCAACACTGACACTTATAGCACATGCACACACTTATAGAAAAAGCCAAAACAATAATTATTGTATTTATACAAATTTATATAAGTGATTTAGCATTTCATAACCAATATGTAAAAAATACTGTAAGTTAAATATGTGTCTAAACCTAACCCGAAAAACATTGAACAAAACCAATTTACCAGCAACATTGCTGCGTGATATTCAAGAGCACATTAAATGAGAAAGTTTGCTTTGTAAATATTAAAAGCAAACCACGGCCTTAATGGTGACCATTTGTGTGTCTGTTAGCTTTTGCACAACAATCTCAAGGATTAACTTTATTTACCACTTGCGTGCCACGAGTGTCATTTAAATCAAGCTGACGCAACCATGCCACTCCAAAGTACATAAGCGAATAAGATGTAAAATGATGCTTTATAGAAACATAACATGAAAAACAGTGTCATTTATAAGATATAGAAAGTATTTTTTTAAATGACATGATCATTATCTGCAATTAAAATATACAATTTTATGTTTACTTACCGTAATACATCTACAGCAAATTCTTTTCAGGTGTAATAATCTAAACAAAAATATATTTATATCAGTATATATAAAAGACAAAAAAAAAGGTATTTGACTGAAAATGACTCCCCCTTCCTTTAATTAGCATACCAAAGACCAGTCTTAGCTGCAACAGAAAAGTAATGAGTTATTTTGGACTTTCAGATAAGGCTTATAATGAATATAATAGGAGCTTAAAAAGAGACTAAAGCTGGCATAGGTCACTTTATTAGGTTCACTTATTTTAGGTTTGTTCATGGATCTGTTATAACCCCTTTACATTTCAATTCAATTCAATTCAAATTTATTTACATAGCGCTTTTTACAATGGAGCATTGTCTTAAAGCAGCTTTATGATATTGTATCATCTTAAAAGGTCAATCCCAAGTTGAGCAGGCTGACAGTGGCAAGAAAAAACTCCCTGAAAGAAGAAATAAGAAACCTTGGGAGGAACCAAAACTTAACAGGGGACCCGTCCTCCATGGGTGGCCTAGAAGGTAATTAAATAAATACTTAAAAGTATATTAAATGATAGCAAAATTAGGTAAATAACAACTTAAATCAATAACAAATCAATAATACAATTTAAATTAGTAATAAAATAAATAAACTAAATTATAAAACAAAATAGCTTATAAAATGAGTACTCAATGGGAAATCTTTGGAAGCACATCGTCTCCTAATGTCCAAACGATTGAGGGAATTCCTGCACTCTGCTAAAACCGACATTTCTGACTGATAATACTAACATTAATAACTTCATCATTCAAATCAATCAAGAGTCAAGTAACAGCTGTAAAGTACCCTAGACATTAGTTTTACGCTCATATTTACGCTCATATTTAATTAAAACATAATGATCAACATATTTGTGTTTATTGTCTGTATAATTAACTGTTATTAGAAGATTCTGTGCATTGTTTTAGTAGCAGGGTTCCGGATAGAACTAACCTAAATTTCGCCTCCTAGTTGGCTTTCACCAAACTGGACTCCCAGCTATGACTGCATTTGTCCTTATTTTATCTTACGATATATGAATTAAAGAGCAAATGCATATCTGTTGAGCCAGTTGTTGTTAGAGCATGATCTCTGTCTAATCTAAAGACTTCAGAGAGTAGCTTCAAAAAGAAAGATTTGACTCTGTTGATTAGTCGGGTGACGGCTCCAGGTTTGCAGTGGTAAAAAAAATCCAAAGCAACTACACAATAATTTGTCAGGGTATGCATACACCATTAGTTTGTGCTCTTTTCTCTGATTTGTTTACAGGGAGACCCATCTTTTGTCGTAATGACAAACTTCATCACCACAGAAGGACAACAACAGGGTCTGTGCCCAGAGGTACAGTCTCTCTTTCTATATAAAATCTCTCTCTCAATTGTTTTATGGTCCCCCCGTTTCTGTCTTATGTATCTTTTTATGCATCTCCACCAAAAACCCTACTGATGTGGCTTATAAATCATTTTTTCTATAAAAAAAAGATTTGGTCTGTTTCATCTCACATTTTCTCTCCCTCAATTGCACTGTTGTGAATTTTTATAAAGTGTATAAAGTGCAGAAGAACAAGCCCATGGGGTTTAAAAATGCTCAGTCAAAATTCTGTCAGGTTGCTTATCTGGTGATTTCAGAGGCCAGTTAATAAAGGGGTCAAGCATTGCCAGATCAGGCAAATACCGTGGGTAGAAGGTTAAGGTAGGTCATGAGGAGTGAGAGTAATGATTCAACATGTTAAGGCTAAAATGACTAAAACAGTTACAAATTTTTCCCTAATCTTAATTTCAAATAACAATATATGATCATTATGCCATTCCTAAAACAATGGTATATCTAACCTAATGGTGGCCTAAGACTGGATATCCATTATTGGATATATTAATACATACAAAGTGTTATGGTCTACATAATAAATATACCTCCATGTATAAAATTATTGTTTTTTGCATGTGTGTCAGTAGAACAGAGCTGATTTTCAGTGTCATTTCCCAAGACATTTAGAGGAATTTTTTTTGTATGCCAGTAAATATTAAGCTCCTGTAACATATCACATTGCCTATCATAAAGTCAGTAATTTGAGAATAGAGTTTTTATTTCATAGCAATCCTATATGTTGAGTATGTCCATGCATGTGTATATACTGCTCACAAAAATTAGGGAAATCTAATTTTCTAATCTGTGAATATAAAAAATAAAATATCCTCAAATTTTTTGTGAGCAATACATTATGGCTGACTGTTTCCATCCACAATTGTTTAACATTAGGTCAGTTTTAGTGGCAATTCACTAGCCCATCAACCTGGTGCATGAAGCTCCAAGGTCACATGCATGAACCATGCATAATAGTGCTGGTTAAATAAACAATGATCTAAATAAAACTGGAGATATAAGCCCAGAACATATAGTCAACAAATCAAATACAGGCAAATTGGTTGAGGGACAGCAACATCTGGCAGCTTCATCAGCATGCCATGTTGACCCTTCTACAGTCTGAAGAAGTTTGATCAGGATAAGATGGCAATGAAAATCAGTAGAAAAGAGTATCATGGAGTAACTTTTGGGTCCTATCATAGAAACTTCTATACACTGGTCCAAAAATGTAGGCGATATTTAATTAGGAGATAATACATTTAGAAAAATCCCCCAATTTTTGTGAGAAGTATAAATGACCAATATACCATCGCAAAAACAACGAATCGAATAGTTTCTTTATGCAAATACAAAACGCACTGATAAAATTATCTACAAGTGTTGCTACAACGTTTTTACAAGAACTGGCAGAACTGGTATAATTGGGAGAATATCCAAATGTAAAAAAACCCAACCAACCAACTCACCGACCAAACAAAAAATAAGAAATATTATGTATTTTGTAACATGGCTGCAGTCCAAACCATAAGACAATTTTCTTAAGAAACCAAAAGAAAGATGACAGTATATGAAATCTCCATAAGCACAGAGACCGGAAGCAATTCTAAAGGCAAAATCAGAATATGTTTCTAGTTATTACGAAATATACAATACATCAGAAAAAAGGACATCTATACTTTCCCTGATGTCTGTTGTCTTTAATTTTTACCATTGGTAATATCTTAAACTACACCAAAGAAAACACTGTTATTCATGTCAATGACAGATGAAGCCTCGTTAAACATATCTGTGTACAATATCATGTTTATCCAGAACTTCCACAAAGTTTTACATTTGCATCAGTCTCTTCAGTAGGCAAATGCAGACCTGTCACACATTTAAATTATTGTTTGGTGCCATGATACTGAAATCCTCATAGTTATGCATGATGTCTGTCACAAAGCCTTGATTGCACCTCCTTCTTTTCCTCCTCCACACGCACACATGCTGACACAAGCAAGGTGTGTATTGTCAGTTTAAATGTTGTGTGTTTGTGTTTCAGCTGCCGGATGGAACAAACAACTGCACTACGGGCGAAGATTGCCCTGCGGGGGAATATAAACGAACGGGAAATGGTAAAATGTTCACATTGTCTCATCTAGGAGACAATTTTCTCATTTTCAGTATAAAGCATTTAATTAAACATATAAAAAAAGCACCTATTTTCTCAGGGGCTCATTCAGCCTGAACTCACTTTTTATAAATACTTATGGTTTCTCGTGCCTGGCCACAGACATCCATCCTATAACACAACCCTTTTTACACTTCAAAATGTTTGGCCTGTGGCATGTTACCAAATGTGTCAAGAGTACTGGGTCTCGGTCCTCATTTCATGGCTCATGACACAGATACACATTCATGAACTAAATATTGCTTATCCCCACTGGGATGTTTACATAAGGACGCTGTATTTACATAAGGTGTCTTCAATTGTAAAATCAACACTGTCCATTGCAAACAGAATCCAGTCACCGACAGACAGGTTCAGGTAACTGTGCTTACAAATTTTGGGCTTTTGACTCAATAAAATGTTAAATGCTTTCAGTCTGACCACTTTTTTCGGATTTCAAGTCATATCATGGTGGCTTAATCATTCCAACAGTAACGTATCACACTATTATAATCCTTATTAATGTAAATTAAATATATAAACTAGCCAAAGCATGAACATTACTTTAGTTGTGGTTCTTGCTAAAACAAAGAATTGACTAATGGACATATTGTTTCTCCCTCCAGAAACGAATACCTATAATGTGCAGTTTCAATACTGAAATAAAATAAGCTTATTATGTAAAAACCCACATAGCATTACAGTCGATACCGGTTAATGGGACCACATCGGGACGCGATGGTTTTGGTCCTTATAACCGGCTGGTCCGATTAAACAAATATGCCCTATGTTAGAAGACAGGACGTGATATTTAACATATTAAATGTTTATTAAACCTTTATTGTACAATTTAGACGTATAGCGAACGTACAAACAAGAACTACTGTTACTTACAAACTTTGTATATTGAAAAATAAATTTGCAAACAAGTTTTTCGAAACGATCTACAACACAATGTATAGGTACTCAGCATGAGAAACATAATACTGTAAAAAAACAAGTTCTTACTAAATTCCAGTCAACGTTTGAAGAACTCCAGTGTGATCTGATGCGTTCTCTTGACGGACTGCACTTGAGCAAAATCAAGAAATTTTTCAGGTAGTGATGCCAGAGACGAAGAGTTTCTTCACGGATATTACATACTGTACACGTTCTATGGTCGGATTAAGCGGAATTTTGGTCCAAATAAGCAAATAACATTACACGTATATAATAGGATTTGATTCGGTACTTTAGGACTAAGCAGCTGGTCCCATTATTCGGTGGTCCAATTAACTGGAATCGACTGTATATAAAGAAATGAATTCACAAGTAAATCTGCAAATATATTTACATTTATGATATTTAGCAGACGCCCTTATCCAGAGCGACTTACAAATCAAGCAATGGTGGGTTAAGGGCCTTGCTTAAGGACCCAACTGTGGAAGCTTGGCAGAGGTGGGATTTGAACCCTGGACCATCAGGTCCAGAGTCCAGTACCTTAACCACTAGGTTACCACAGTCCCCATTCGTATATTAATACGAAAACAATATACTTTTTAGTTAATTGTGTTTAAAGAGTTGTTTTTTTCTCTTTTCCAATTTGAAATGTATTTTACAAACCTTTAAATGTTTCAAAAGGTCAAAGTCACTCAATTCTTTCTTTAATAAAAAAACCCCAAAACAATAAATGTTTTTTGTTGGTGATTGCCAGACTGGCAGATTTGCTTATTTGTATACAGTGACCACATTACATTCATAATGCACATTACCATGGAAATAAACCAACAAAGTAAGGCTGAGGTGGTGTAAACTGAATTAAAACTCTATACCCCATAATTTGCTTAAAAGATACAAAGAAAGAGATTACTTAACTTAACTAACTTAAATATACTCAATACATTATTCAATTCAATTCATAACTAAGATATTCAAATTTCTATAACATTTTAGATTGATATATTGCTTTTTAGATCTTATTAATTATTAGCCTTGATTGTCATTTATGTTTTCACTGTTTAAAAACGTATCCGTTTTCATTGTTATGAAATTATTATTATTTTACTCTGCTCTTACGGGATAATTCATTTTGAAAAGTTATATACAGTCGATTCCGGTTAATAGGACCACCGGTTAATGGGACCAGCCATATTCAGACCAAATCCTAAAGTTTTGAAACAAATCCTATTATATACGTGTAATGTTATTCGCTTATTTGGACCAAAAAAATGTGTACAGTATGTAATATCCGTGAAGAAACTCCCGGGATTCTCCCCAGCCCTCTACTTTTTCATTTACTACAAAAAAAAGAAGCCACAAGTCGCCACTTAGCCACTGCAAAAGCAGATCATCGATTTATGGAAGGATTTTTTGGGATCCCCAGGAAAATGTATGATTTTTATCAAAGGTCAGAAAATCTGAAAAGTTGTGTTGACAAGAGCAAAACCAGCAGGAGGTGAACACGCCCACCACTTTCTTGATTTTGTTTAAGTGCAG
>JAVSBV010137795.1:0-16635 GCA_033117975.1 Parotocinclus spilosoma | reverse complement strand
CATAAGCTGGTCAGCAGCCATGGCAGAAAAGTCCACCCCCAAATGTACAGCACTAACCTGTCCCCTGGACAGACAGTTGGCCACCAGGTTACACTTGCCTGCTACGTGCTGAATGTCGGTGGTAAACTCCGAAATGGCAGAAAAATGTCGCTGCTGCCGCGCAGTCCGAAACCTTCCGAACCGCCATGGCAAACGTGAGAGGCTTATGGTCTACAAAAGCTGTAAAGTTGCGTCCCTCAAGAAAGAAACGGAAATGACGTGTCACAAGAAAAGGGGCGAGGAGGTCCCTGTCGAACGTGCTGCATTTCCGCTCTGCATCACGAACCTTTCTGCTAAAAAAAAAGCGAGGGGCTGCTAAGCACCACCAACCCATTGTTCACAAACAGCCCCGACTGCAAAATCAAAGGCATCAGTCGTAAGGGCAAGAAGAGCCTGGGGAGACGGGTGGGCCAGCAGAGCAGCTTTGGCAAGGGCCGCTTTTGCACTGTCAAATGCCTGCACCCGCTTAGTTGTCCACTCTATCACTTGATTACCTTTTATACCCTTAAGTGCATCGTACAGGGGGTACATGAGGTGAGCAGCCCGGGGTATAAAATGGTTGTAAAAGTATACCATACCCAAAAACTCCTGCAAGGACTTCACTGAGGGAAGTCACAGTGTCCCAAAAACTCAATGGCTGGCAGACCGAACTGGCATTTAACAGGATTCACAATCAAACCGTGTTCACTGAGGCGCTCCAACAACTGGCAGAGGTGCAGTATGTGCTCCCAGGCGGACGGACTGGCGACCAGTATGTCGTCCAGATAGACAAATAAAAATGGCATACCATGCAAAACGGAGTCCATGAGGCGCTAAAACGTCTGCTCTGCGCCCTTAAGTACGAAAGGCTTCTTCAAAAACTCAAAAAGGCCAAAAGGTGTAATAACTGCATTTTTGGGGACATCACGAGGATGGACAGGAACCTGATGGCAGCCCCTCACCAAATCCACCTTAGAAAAAATAGTTGCCCCAGCCAGATGGACGGAAAAATCCTGAATGTGTTATTAGTCGTGGCATTATTAAGGCGCCGAAAATCTCCACAAGGGCGCCACCCACCGTCAGATTTAGGAACCATGTGCAACCGAGACACCCACGGGCTGTTGGAACGTCGCACAATACCCAGGCGCTCCATGTTCACAAAATCCTCCTTGGCTATCGCTAACTTAGCGGCATCAAGACGGCGTGCACGCGCAAAGACCGGCGTACCAATCGTGGTGACGTAATGCTCCACGCCATGTTTAGTTACAGCCGCGGAGAAATTGGGGACCGTAAGGGCAGGAAACTCAGCAAGCAAACGCTGGTATACATCACCTGTGGCAAGCATGTAAGCTAGGGGCAGAGGGCCGGGACCACCAAGTGTACAGGGATACGTATCAAAAGATACAACATCTATCAAGCACCTGTTAGCTACATTGACCAGCAACCTAAACGCACATAAGAAATCGGCGCCGAGTATAGGTAACGAAACAGACGCGATCACAATCCCAGTGAAAATTGACGTCCATAAAAACACACAGTCACCAACCTCGTACCATTCGTGCGAATGGGGGTACCGTTCCAGCTTCCAGCGGGGGTCCGTGACATTGTCCCAAGGTGTCCGGCGCTGAAGTTGGCATGATGCTACTCTGAGCGCCCGAATCCACGAGCAGACGGCGTCCTGAAACACTGTCCTCAATGAAGAGCAGCTTTTCCAAACCGGCAACGCACACCACCGCTAGCTAGTGCTGGCTCTGTCGTTTCCCTAGTGCTGGAAAGTGCACGGTGTAATACAGCGCTTCGCCTTAACTCCAAACAGGTGATGATAAAAATACAGCGTGCACTCCGTTCTCCGGCGCTCCGTGACAGCAGCCACAGCACCAGCTTCTTCCATCCCCGGGCCGGTTGGAGCCGCAACCGGTAGCAGTGCATGCACTCTGGACTGCCTGGATGCCAGCAAAATCTTGTCTGCTTCTTCAGCCAGTCCACGGTAATTTTTGAATTTTTGGACCGTACCAGCGCAGAGCTGGCCAACAGTAGGTGCTTACAGTAGGAGGGAGCTGACATAGAAATAGGTGAGTAAAAAGAAACAAAGTGTCACCGGAACCTAGCAGAGCCAGCATGTTGTCCATTAGTTCTGAGGGTTTATTATCCCCCAATCCGTTTAGGGACAAAAGGCGATCAGCCCCCTCCTCGTCCGAAAGCTGATAGATCCGAAGCAGGTACTCCTTCAGCGCTCCATACTTGTTAGCCAGCGGCGGATCCCGGAGCAGTTCCATCAGCCGGCGGGTAGAAGCAGAGTCCAGCGCCACGACGACATGGAAATACTTTGTGTCATCCGAGGTGATTCCGCAGAGGTGAAACTGGGCTTCCACATGGAAACAAGGCTCTGGATCGTTCTGCCAAAACTCCAGGAGCTTGACCGTGGCCGCAAAAATAGCGGGAGAAACGGCGGTGGCCGCAGCCGGCAAACTGTCGTCAGCAACAGACATGTTCTTTATTCGGGGTCACCAATGTAGGAGCTGGTAAAAAAGGAGACATACGATCAGCATACGAATTTTTTACTTTATTTTTTTTCTCTCCAGCTCAATCCAAACTCGCTTCACTTACAGAGAGGAAAAATGTGAACTCTTACCGCTCAAACTTGGACCCTCCTACTTTCCGGTAACTCCTTTCACAATCAGAGCTCCAGGCATTCTGGAGTGAAATTTAAATATGTGTCCACCACACCAACACTATTTATTACCACTGGTATGATGACAGTGCTGTGGACCTAGGAATTCAGACATGCTGAGGTGTTGCTGTCACAGAGGACTTAGTTTGGGGCTGTGTTGTTCATGCTGTATTTGCTTGCATTTATAGATCCTGTATTGTGTTATTGTGTCAGCATCTATAACCACAATTCCAATGAAGTTGGGTTGTGTTAAAACAGAATATGATGATTTGCAAATCCTTGCAAATCCTCAACCCATATTCAATTGATTAAATACACTATAAAGACAAGATGATTTAATGATTTAATGTTTAAATGTGAATATAAATATATATAAAATATAAATAAACTTTTATTTATTTATTTATTATTTTTTGCAACAAAACAGTGGGAAAGTTGACGAATGCTCAAAAAAACCCTTTTGGAAGAATCCACAGTTCAACAGATTAATTGGAAACAAGTGAATATCATGATTGGGTACAAAGGGAGCTTCACCACTTGTCAACAACTGCATGAGCAAAAATTCCAACAGTTTAAGATCAATGTTTCTCAACATGCAATTGCAAGGAATTTCATCATCTACAGCCCATAATATCATCAAAAGATTAAGAGAATACCAAAAACCAACACTGAGTGCCCATGACCTTCAAGCCCTCAGACGGCACTGCATTAAAAATCTACATAGTTCTGTATGATGGATATGACTGATAAAACTACATGGGCTCAAGAACACTTCAGAAAACCATTGTCAAGTTAACACAGTTTGTCGCTACATTTATAAGTGTAAGTTAAAATGAGAGTTACGTATGTAACTACGGTTCTATGAATCCCGAATGACCGCCAGAGGGCGGTGCTTAAGCACTGAATGACCTAATACCAGCGATGTCACAAGGAATCCTGAAGAAAGGAATACCTTACTGAGGAGGCCCAGGGGACCCTTGCAGAAGAACTTGTCCCAGAGGATGAGGAGAAGCCACATTCACGCTGTAGAATCTTATGAAGGTGCTCGGAGAAGACCATGATGCCGCCGCACAGATCTCTTCCAGTGGGACTCCTTTCAAGGCTGCCCAGGAGGTGGAGACACTGCTGCAGGGAGCAACCTCCTGCCCTGTAAGCATGGCGTTGCCGAGACAGGGGACACCCTAGTCTAGTGCCCCCATAACACACGAACAGCTGGTCTGAGCGTCTCACAGCAGCAGTGGCTGTGATGTGTGCTTCCAGGGCCCTCACTGGGAACAGTAATTCAGGCCCACCACCAGCCCTTCCTGGGCTAGGCTGAAACCGTGCCAATCTCAGTGGTTGGTTACGCTGGGAATTAGAGGATACCTTAGGGACAAACACAGTGTTCGGCCATAAGGCAACACCAGAGCCATCTGGGGCCCATCTGAGGCACGAAGAGCTTATGGACAGGGTGTGTAGCTCACCAACCCTTTTAGCTGATATAACGGCCAGTAAAAAGGCCGTCTTACATGAGAGCCACTTGAGCTCCGCCTGCAACAGGGGCTCGTATGGAGGGTGGTGCAGGGCGTCGAGAACCAGCTGTAAATCCCAAGCTGGTGCCCACGGAACTGCTGGCGGGTGCAACCTACGGGTGCCGCGCAAAAAAAATGAGAAAAGGTTATGGCTCCCCACTGTCCTGCTGTCAATGACAACATGATTAGATGATATTGCCGCTACATACAACTTAAGCATCGAGGGGGAGCGACCCTTATTGAGGAGGGATTGCAGAAACTCCAGAATAGTGGGCACCGCACAGGAGACTGGGTCCTTGTTGCGGGCAGAACACCACTGAGAAAACAGACTCCACCTATTCTCGTACTGCTGGCGAATAGAAGTTGTCCTAGCCCTCAGAATAGTGTACCTGACAGAGTCTGACACTCCGGTCAGCTGCTGTTCGAGCCTCCCAGTAGCCACACTCACAGTCTTAGGCACTGAGGGTTGGGGTGTCAACTGAGTCCTCTTAACTGGGACAGCAAGTCCCTCCTGGTCGGGAGACACCATGGGACATTGTCGCGCAGGCTCCGTATGAGCGGAAACCAAGGTCGTGCTGGCCAATACGGGGCTACCAGCAGCGCCCTGTGACCCTCTTCGAGAACCTTCCGAAGAGTTGGCCAAATCAGAGGAAGGGGTGAGAAGGCATAGAGGAGGACCCTTGGCCAGGGATGTGCCAAGGCGTCCTGGCCCAGCGCGCCTGATGCCCCCGTAAGGGAATACCACAGGGGGCATTGAGTCGATTCCTCTGTAGCGAACAGGTCCACCTCTGCCTGGTCGTAGAGGTCCCAGATCATCCGCACTATGCTGCTGTGCAGGGACCTCTCTCCTGGGGTAGGCACCTGCCTGGAAAGAGAGTCTGCCACCCAGTTGTCCCGCCCTGGAAGATACACTGCTAGGCGAGGGTAGGCCCATCTCAGGAGGTCCTGGATCAGCTTCAGAAGCTGTGGTGACCTGGTGCCCCCCTGGTCGTTGATGTGGTAGACCACGGAGGTGTTTTCTGATCGGATCAGGACGTGTTTCCCCTGCAGATGGGGTAAGAAGTGTCTTAGAGCAAACACGGCCCGCAGCTCCAGCACCTTTATGTGCTTCGAGTGGTCCTGCCGACCCCAGCGGCCCTGCACCGCTCTATGTTGGCACACGGCCCCCTATCCCGTGGAGCTGGCGTCCGTGGTGACCACCTCCCTGCGGCACACAACCATCCCCATAGGGACCCCTTTGGCCAAGTGAGTTCTGTCTCTCCATTGATCCAGGGTACGGAGACAGGGCCGCGTCACCACGATCCTGTGCTGCCTGTGGAGCCTGGCATCCAGGCGAAGGCTGTTGAGCCACCTCTGAACGGGCGCAGCCACAGCAGACCCAAGGGCACGACCCGAGTGGCTGAGGTAAGTTTGCCTAGCAGCTGCAGGAAGGCTACGTAAGGGAGCCGCCTGCCCAGCCTGAATTGGCCGAGGTGCTGAAGAATATCGTCCACCCTTCGGGCGGCAGGGAATGCTGTCATGGAGGGTGATCCCAATAGCACTCCCAGAAAGGTTGCTGTCTGAGAAGGAATCGGGCAGCTCTTTGCCAAGTTGACCCCGAGGCCCAGCTGGAACATATGGGCAAATAGGCAACTTGTATCATGCAACGCCCAAGCTTGAGATGAGGCGCAGAGAAGCCCGTCGTTAAGGTATGGGAGAACCTTCAATCCCCGGGCCTGCAGAGGGGAGAGGGTTGCTTTCATACACCGAGAAAACACCCTCGGGTCGAAAGGCCGAAAGGGAGCACCCTGAACTGCCAGTGGCGACCCTGGTAGGGAAATCTAAGGAAGCGACGATGCTCTGTCGCAATGGGTACATGAAGGTACGCATCTGCCAGGTCCACTGATGTGAACCACTTTCCCCTTGTCACCGCCTGCAGAACCTCTGCTGTGGTAAGCATATAAAAAAGGCAGGGGGGGTTTGGGAAGATTGCGCCCTTGGCCAGGAGGGTGGAAAGCTCCTGGGTCAGGGCCCGAGCTCTCACCGGGTTGGTGATGACAGTCGTCCTGACCCGGTGTGATGTAAGGCTGCCGTCGGGACTGTAACTGGTAACCGTGGGTCAAGGTGGAAACCACCCATGGATCCGTGGTCTGAGCAGCCCAGTAGCTGAGCTGCTGATGGGAAAGGCGTCCGGCAGCAGGCCTGGTGGCACCACCTCCTCCCTCCCCGGTCCCTGGGGGACCTGGGGGGATGGCGAACGAAGGGCCTGGTCCGGGCCTGTTCGGTTGACTGGCGGACTGGCTCACGAAAGTCCCTGGGTCGTCGTTGCGCCGCACGAGGGGAGGGACCAGTGGATTGACTGAACCCCGAGGTGGTGGCTGTGGGCTGGGGCCAGCCGATGGGCGTCTCAGGTTACAGAGTGAGGGAGGAGGCATACTCCCATTGAGGTCTGAGAGTTGCTGCCTAGCCTGCTGCGCCTGAACAGTTCGTTCCAATGCTTCCAGAGCAGCAGACCCAAACAAAGCCCCTGGCACCACCGGAATACTACGGAGGGTCCTACGCCATGTCTCAGTGAATGTCGATTGAGCCAGCCAGATCTGTCGGCGAGCCTGAATCAGGTAGGACATCACACGTCCAAGCTACTTTGTCATGAGCGCAAAGGCCTGAAGTGCCGCATCGCTAAAGCCGGTGGCTGTACTTGCCCCACCCGCATCCTGAAGGGGTGAAGAAAGGGCAAACATGGTGTGCCAGGGAGTTGCCTAGACGGCCAGCACGCGCTCCAGAGTTATAAGCTTTACAGATGAGGTCATCTAGCTAGCTGCAACCGATGAAGGGCCAGACACCTAGCTGCAACGGATTAAGGGCCAGACGCATAATGTCTTGCATGGAGTCGTCACCTGACTCACTAGCAGCACTCTAAGACGAGGAGCGCGAACCCGCCTCCAGGGCGGGAGGCCGTGGCCCCCCTCGCTTCTAAAATCAGAAGCAGAGGCAGCCAGAGACAACGTGTCCTCCTCCACAGCCAGCTCGGGCATGGTTGGGGACCCCGCTGCCGACATATCCAGCCGGCGCTTTTTGAAGCAAGGCTTTCATTTCCGCCAGCTCCACAGACAACCATGCGACCTTCCTGGAAAGACCCTGATCGGGTTTGGTCCTCTTTTTGGGAGGGCTCGCAACAACAGTGGCACTTAGAGCGCCTGGGCGCAACCCCCTGACCAATAGGGGGAGGGTCCTCATCACGCTCGGGGTACAGCTGGGCCAGCCGAGCCGTTCTCACTGCATGGGGCATATAACTGCAGTTCACGCAGGGGTTATCAGATAGAGCCTCCACTATGTGGTTGTGTCCTAGGCAGGCAGGGCAAAAATCGTGGCCATCCTCCGTCTCAAGTTCCACTCCACAATCGGCACAGTGGTGGGTGGGATCCATGACCAATGGATACCAAACCTAGGGAGCTCAACACCGTTAGCTCACTAGTAACTCAGAGGTGAATAAGCTGGTAGAGGTGGCGGAAACGCTGCCGTCACCAACGAATTCACCCCAAACTTAGGGAGTACAACACTGTTAGCTCACTAATAAACTCAAAGTTGGATGAGCTGGGAGAGGGGGTGGAAGACACTGCCGTCACCAGCAAATTCAGACGCCAAACTAGGGCCAACACCGTTAGTTCACTAAATAGCCTTAAGGCTTGACATAAGTTGGAAGAGGGTGAAAAAACGCTACCGTCACCAACAATTACACACAGCAAACTTAGAAGCTAATAAGCTTAAGGCTTGAATAAGCTGGGAGAAAGGGCGGAAGACGCTGCTGTCACCAGCAAACATACACAGTAAACTTAGAAGCTAACACTGTTAGCTCGCTAATAACTTAAAGCTTGAATAAGCTAGGAGCGGAAGAATGCTGCCGTCACCAACGAATTCACCAGCAACTAGAGGAAGAAAAAAACGCCAACAGCCAACAGCAGGTACCTCTTTGTGCAAGGAGAAGTCCGTCGCAGTCCCTAGGAGGGCGAACGTTGCTCCCGCCGAGGCAATCGGGACGTCCAACGACGGAGTAATATTCCGTAAGTAAGCGAACCGCAAGTGAGAAGAAAAAAGGATCAGAGCTTCGGATGACGTCAAGCTATATAGCCTCTGGCTAATCATCCGATTGGTCACAGCTGTGACCCTGTTGGTATTACAACTCGAACGGCGCATGCGCGAAGGGGAACATTCAGTGCTTAAGCACCGCCCTCTGGCGGTAAGTAGGGATGAAATAGAACTCTGGATATGGGCATCTGCTAAATCTCGTAAATGCAAATATACAAAGTACAATTTTAAAAAGTAAACAAATCTAAATGTACAGAATTGGTTGTAACGTAAATAATAACAATAGTGTCCTGTAAACTGTATTTAATAACAGGCAGATTCACTCGTTGAGCGCTGAAGGCAGCAGTGTCATTGCTTTAAATTAATGTTGTGTTGGATGTATTAAAATATGCATGGATACATGTACCGTTGGGCAGTATCCACATGCAGCATGTGCCATTACAGATCACAGAAGCTGAATCAGTAGCTTTAGAAATCTTTTACACAAATCAGCGAGAAGGCAGTTCCTATTGATAGACATAGATTTTTTTGCCTTTTTTAAACCTTAACTAAGACATTCTTATCGTACTTAAACTTGTATGTTTGTTTATTGTGTGGTTTGAAATATATTGTTATTTGATGTTGAGGTTTACACTGATGAGCCAAAACACTAGGAGCACTTGGCTAAAAAACTGTAATGATCCTATGCATCCTGGCCAGAGCAGTTTAAGTCCAATGAGGCATGGACTCTACAAGACTTCTCAAGGTGCCCTGTCGGATCTGGCACCAGGATATTAGCAGCAGATCCAGTTAGCTGCTGCGGATTGGACTTGTTTCTTGTAGCACATCCCACAGATGTTTGATTGGAGTGAGATCTGAGGAATTTTGAAAAACAATTCCCATACAATGTGGGCATACATTTGTTCATATTTGATTCCTGCTTGGACCACTGCTGATCAGGCGCACCCTACAAACCTTGCCGCTTTAGAGATGACCCGATCCAGTCATCTGGCAATGATGATTTAACTATTGTCAAAGTTGCTCCAGTCACCTGTACAAATAATCATAAAGAAGAGAAGAAGGTTTTTGTAAGTTTTTTTTGTTGTTGTTGTTTAAGTATTTGTTTCAAATGTTATCTGTGTAAGTGCAGTGTTATTATTACAAGAACCAACTGTTCGTTTATTGCCCAACATATTACAAAGCATGACAAGCGTGGTTGTAATAGATAGATAATTAATCTTTATTCACTTCATTTGTAAGAGATCATAATGATTTTGCTCATAAGTCTAAATGATTAAGTACAAATGTAATTACTAGCTAGGTTGCCATCGGCTAAGGGCTGCATTTTTAAGTGGTTAGCTTGAAATGTGATTAACAATTTTTTGTTAACACCCACTTAAGGAATTTTGATAAATAACAACTGGCATTAAAATGTGAAAATGATATAAATGTTTGTATAAAATGTTTAAGATATTAAGCCAATACACTTGTTTGCATGCTTGATCATATAACAATTTGGAGACCAAATGTTCCCAAAGATAGAAAGATCTAACTTTTTTTTTAACTTGTGGGAACATTTTGCTGGTCTGTACAGGTAAACCTGACTAATGTATTGAAAGCCAAAATAATCACAAAATCTCAGTTAGGTTACTAAGGTTAACGTTGATGTAAAGAATGTTAGGCGTATGTGTCATATTAATGAATTACAGTAATCAGTATTCATTATGTCAGGATAGTGGGAATGTGTGTGTGGGTTTAGCACTTGCAGGGAGTTCATACAAACGTTCTTGCAAATTCCCTCCAAGCTTCTGCATTGGGGGATTTCTGTTTAGTGGAGCATTGCATTATTATAGATTATAGATACTATATAATGGACAACAGTCAATCAGCGAAAATGACTCTGATAAAGTTTTATATAGTAATTTCATCAATTCATCATCATTCCTCGCTTAATTTGCATTGCTGGGAGCTCCCACACTGTGGTCTTTTCCACTGATGCGAAAGAAATGACTGTATTCCTATGGAGACACTGCCCTCTAGTGTTTCTCTAGAAACAAGTTAGAGTAATGTGGCTCATCTGTGTCTCTCTTCTTTCAAACGTGCTTTTAAAACTCCTCTATTCACAGCACCAGTAACTTTGACAATTGGTATTTTAGTGGATCTTTTCCAGTTATCTTCTGCCCAGTATTTTTGTGTGTTAGTTTGCCCGATTACCCGTTTTTACTATGCTTTTATACTGTGCTTGTATGGCTTGTACAACTTAGATGGTACAGTCCACATTGCTGTTGCAGATGACACTAAATGTTTAAAGGAAGTAGTTCATACAGGACATGTAAAGATTCTTTTCGCTTTAACTACAGACTCTGGTATGCTTTTCCTCTTTTACAGCTGTGCATCTATACCTTTTGCTTTTTCTCTGTCTTCTATCCTGGTTAAATCCTGTTTTCCCTCTCCTCTCAGGACAATGTTGGGCACTTTTGGACTTGTTGGATGGAATGTTCTTGTCTCACAGAACCACACTAGGCTTACATTAAGAAAATGTATTTATGTATCCATGTTTTATTTTGAGACCAGAATACATCTTTTTAAATGTCAATACAGTACACGCCATGTAAGCCAAGAATTTTTCATCAGCTCAATAAACAGTTACAGTTTGTCTCTCTATTAGTTAATTATCATTTATTCATTTGGAACACTGTAAGAGTGACGGCTGAGCTGCATGCCAGTCGTACACAGTAAATATTTTTTAGTTTTGTTTTATAGGAATGTTTTCTATTTTATAGTCATGTTTAATACTAACTTTTATTTAAAAGTTATAATAAATGGGCTTAAAATATTGGGGTTTTCTTTGTGAAAGAAGCTAAATTGATTTGCTAATACAGTGAAATCGTTAACCTTGGCAATGACCATAAAATCATTTTAGAGGAATCTATTATAATAAATATAAATTCAATTACTAAAATGCATGAGTGTTTCAGTATTTTTGAAAAGTAATAATAATAATAATTTTTTTTTTTAATATTATTAAATAATAATAAATCGGGTTAAATTAATTCTTTAATTTTCTTAATCATGATCAGGGTCGCAGGGCAGGAACAAACGTAGACAGGGTGCCAAACAAAGGAAATGTGGATATAGATTATTTTAAATGTGGATTATTCTTTTATAATGTAAGAAATTACAAAATCTGCAGTTATTCGAGACATTTGTTTCAGGCTTCTTTTCATGACATCATCCTGAACAACAAACAAGAGGACTCAGGATCAGCTACCTTTTATAATATCTGTACCCATCACATGTTCTGTGTTTAGGATCTTGGAACTGCAACAGAATGGAGACATGGATATCCTGAAGCTGAAGTGGTGGCCCAGGGAGAGCCCGTGTGACCTGTACTCTTCTGTAGGCACAAGGAAAAGTGCCAGTGCTTTGGACATCCACAGCTTTGCTGGGGTGTTCTTTGTGCTGGCTGCTGGAGTGGTGCTTTCCTGCCTCATTGCCAGTATTGAGACCTGGTGGACAAGGAGGAAGGGCTCCAGAGTGCCCTCGAAGGAGGTGAGAATCACATTGGGGTTTCCCTGGAATTGGGTGACCAGACAAAAGTAAAAAATCACTGATGTCTCAGTTTCAATTTTTTATTTAGTTTAAAAATTGTTTTAGTTTTAAGAATTTAGTTTTAGGCAATCTATTATAAAAATTTGCTTGATTAAAACATGGTATGATAGTGTTTTCCAAACTTCTTATTTGGAATAAGATGGTAAATTGACAGAATAGTCTAGCGTAAAAAGGTACATGAAAAGGCAGCAAGGCTAACAAAGAGCACATAAAGCTCATTGAGAATGCATTCAGCTGGAGACAGAGACATAAATACAATCTCTCTATGGAACGAACAAGTTGTTTTTTCAGAGCAGTTGCCAAAGATATTACCCATAATGGGGACTCAGGTGCTATAAAACCTCTCTATAAAATGCTGCTCAATGTAATGTTGAACATTTCTACAAGGCTAACGAAAACTATACTAAGTATAGAAAAGGTCTGAATAGAAAGTATAGAAAAGGTTTTATGACCAAATGGTCATAAAGAGAACCCAATTACATAAATGAGACAAGAATATTATACTTGGTCATTTATTTGTGGAGGCAAAAGGGACTGTGTGGCAAAAGTATTTCAATCCCCGCTTTCAATATCCTGTGCGAATATAACACGAATAATATTGTGTATCAATAACTGCAGCTCAGTGTTTCTGGCAAGTGTTGGTTAGTCCTGCAGATGGGCTTGGGGGAGGTTTGTCCAATTCCTCTACATAGAACAGCTCAAATATGGAAATACTAATTTGCCCAGACCATTGTACTACCACCACCTTGTTTCACAGATGAGATGAGATTATTGTGCTGGGTGGCAGTGTTTTTTTTTATCTGAAGAAAAAATATTATTTCATGGATGGCTAGCAGTGTTCTTTTTGGAGAAAAAAAAAGGAAATTAAATTGAAATTACACTATTACACACTACTACACACCTAGCTGTTGGAGTGATATTGTACAAAATACAGTGTTCCCTCGTTTATAGCGGGGGGTTAGGTTCCAGGACCGCGAAGTAGGGACACTATATTTATACATTTATACATATTAATATATATATTTATATATATTAAGTATTTATACACTATTTTAGCCGTAAAACTTTCAGAACGTTTTGGGTGGCATCGTAGGGCTTGAATGAATTTAGTCTATAATAAAACTTTCACAAGCATTGCCAATGTCATGTCATCAAGTAGCGACTCAGGCGGGTGATACTCTAGTCTTACTTTTTGTTTTTGGTGAGTATTCATCCGTTGAGTAAATACACTATTGTAGTGTTTTTAACTGTTAAATACTCAAGCTACATGCTGAAGTAATGGAACATTCTCTTTACTTAATACACCATACATCACTCGTATCTCGCATACTCCGTCCGTACCGAGCTTACAGCACGTCATATCCTACACATTGGTTAGACACAACAGCTATTCACTGTAAATCATAATATTTTATGATTTATAACTTTTTTTATCGTCAGAATTAATATTTTCAATATATTTTTATAGATTTTATGATTTTTTTCATTAATATTTTTTGAAAACCCGCGATGCACCGAGTCCGCGAAAGGTGAACCGCGAAGTGGATTAGGGAACACTGTACTTGTACAAAGTCTGTTTTACTGTGGATTGGTACAGTCAAAACTCTTTAGAGATTTGTAACCTTATCCAGCCTGATGAGCATTAACAACTCTTTTCTATTTTTTTAAGGTGGTCAGAAATTTCCTATGTACTTACGATGACACACATCCATGAATGTGCCATGATGATCAGACTTGATAGATATTCTTCAAGTACAACAGTATACCCACTAATACTAATTAACCCATTGATTCAAAACACTTTACTGCAATTACACCTTCAATTAACTAATAATCCTAGGGGTTCACATACTCTTGCCACTTACAAATACAGATATGTGATACTGGATCATTTTCCTCAATAAATAAATGGCAGAATACACAGGTACTCCCAGTTTTACGATGGCTTAACTGCTTTATGACTGGAATCCGATATTAAACGCATTTAGCAGAATCAAATTTGAATTTAAAATTTTCCCAAACAAGAGACGTACAGTAATAATACCATAGCGACTCATGTTTCAGGAGTGATGTAGCAAAATAATTTTTAGCAAGGACTAACCATTGTTGTGAAATAATAATTTTTGTTTTTCACTTTTTAATACATTAGTCAATACATTACTTGATATATTCAATATCTCAAGTTCAATATATTCTTTATTATATAATAAGCTTTATGCTAATGTTTGCTCAACTGTAGTTATAATAATAATAATAGTAGAATTGTATTTATAAGTGCCTTTCAAGAAATGCAAGGACACTTTACAAGCAGAAGGACAAACGCGCAATAAGAAACATAAAAAAATAATTGTATATATATATATATATATATATATATATATATATATATACAATTATGTTTTTATGTTTCTTATTGCGCGTTTGTCTTTATGCTTTTAATTGTTCTTTATATATAATAAATATATTAAATTATAAATTTAAAAAGCAATTTCTAAAAGTTTTTTATAAGCTTATTAAATTTTATTGTGTTTTTTAAGTGTTTTTAGCATGTACAGTACTCTCCTGTATGTGGCAGTGAGTTACATAGGAAAACGTAGTGACAAAAACATTGAAAAATAGTATATAAAAGTATATACAGCATAGATTAAACTTCTTGGTTTGCGGCTTACAATGTATTCTTAAAATGTTTATCCATTGAAAACCGGGGAGTACCTGTACTTGTAACAGTGGAGGAAAATCTAATGATATTTTAGGTCATAGCTATGACCTAATGTATAAATATAAATATGAATTATGAAAAAATGCCAAAAAGTGTGTTCCCATTGCTCTTATGTGGAAACCGTTTTATAAGTTTTGAAGGTGTTCATACTTTTTGTGCTGTATTTGAATATTGTGGGTAAAAATAACCTACATTCTAGATCATTTTTTGCTCAGTAAGCACAGTTTGAGCTCAGCATCACATGATTCTTATCTTTCGAACCCTCCAATAGCTGTTGTCTGCCAAAGGGTAAGGCAGGGTCGCACACCACTATGTGACACACAGAAAATGCTGAATCACCTCATGGACACTAAGACCTCAATGATTTGGTATGATTTTAGTAATACATTTTAGGTGCACACACATTTGTAGTGTCAGCACTCAAATTTATGACATGAAAAATACAGTACAGCATAAAAAGATGCATACACTAGTGTATAATTTAACAAATGGCAATGAACTTTTGCCTTTCTTACTTGCTATGTTTTTTAAGCCTTGTAAAACCATGCTGAACAGCTAGAGAACAACAGTTTATACTTATATGTGTCCAAAATGACTATGGAAAAACTCAGCTTGCTTTCTTTTATTTATACATTTCTACATGCTGTTGTGTGTGTTTAAATTTAGAATCTCAAAAAAAATGTGCATGATCTACAACCCCAAACCAAAAAACCTTGTTTTACATTACTTTTAATTTTACTTCACAGCAGTCAGTATGAACACAAGGCATTTTATGTTTTGTTTGGTCAGCTTCATTACATTTTAATAAATATTAATTCATGAATTTCAGACCTGTAGCACATTCCTAAAAAGTAGGGACATAGGGTAATTCAGATTTGTAATTAGATTAAACAAATAATTGTGACACAAACACCCAGTCATTCCAATCCCTCAGGTGGCACTGCATCAAGAACCTTCATTCATCAATAGCTGATATAACCACAAACCCTTGTAAAGCAACACAATAGAGAGTTAGATTTACAAATACTACTTATTTGAAATGTAATGGAAAAAGGAAGTCTCATGTTAACCATATCCAGTAACGTTGTTGACTTCTCTGGGCTTGGAGGCATCTAGGATGGACCATCATACAGTGTGACTGTGTATTGTGTAGAGGTGGGCGGATCGATCCAAAAATCGATAATATCGTTACCAACGTTGGTATTGATATTGATCAATACTCGTGTAAAAAGATCGGTACTCAGGCTTTTTTTCTCCCGCACGCACTGACTGCTGCGCATGTGGATTCATCAACGTCTTCTCTCTGTCAGTGCTGCGCTCAGTGCGCTGTGTCACACATACGAGGTGACTAGAAAAAAGAATTATGAATAGAACAATTTATCTCCAATGAATATTTGCACAGTCATACAAGTATGAAATTAATAGTGACTTAACATAACATAACAGAGGTAAAAAAAAAAAAAACCTCACATGATTACACACAGGTTAAAGACTTACTATATTATTATTTTCCTATATATAGTATTTTGTTGTCATATACAATGTTTTGCGAAATTCTTTCCTAGGTCTTTTGGATCCTTTGGATCTATGAAGCTTAAATATTAAAATGTATCGGTATCTGCGATACTGGCCCTGTGTTTACTATTTACGGTATCGCCCACCTCTAGTATTGTGGTCAGATGAATCGGTATTAAAAGTATTTTACCTACATTAGTCAATACATTTTTTTGATATATTCAATATTTTGTATAATAAGCTTTATGCTAATGTTTTTGCTCAACTGTAATAATAATAATAATAATAGTAGAATTTTATTTATAAGTGCCTTTCAAAACATGCAAAAACACTTAAAGTAAAAGAAGAACAATAAAAAGCAGAAGGACAAATGTGCAATAAGAAACATTTATATATATATATATATATACGTATATATATATATATATACGTATATATATATATATATATATATATACTGTATATATACGTATATACACTACCGTTCAAAAGTTTGGGGTCACTTAGAAATTTCCTTATTTTTGAAAGAAAAGCACAGTTTTTTT